>LOEQ01003534.1:122027-133176 GCA_001685075.1 Bramus lutescens
ATATATTATAGCAATCACAACTGACGAAATCTATATTTCCATTTGAGACTAGTCTAATCCACTTAATATGATTATTCCCCCGCATTATAGGACTTGCAACAAAACAGGTTCAACTCATATTTTATCAATTAATTACTTTAGGACACTTTTAAACATATATGTATATAGCACATTGTTATTAGGTTCACACCCTGCTAACTTCTCTTATTACCATCTCCCATCTACTGAACCCCTTTTCTTCCCAGCAAGCACCCTCTCCTACCTTCTTATCATGTGTGTGTGTGTGTGTGTGTGTGAGTGTGTGCCACACCATGTGTAATTAGCCTAGCTTGAATGAGCACAAGGGAGGTGTTATCTACAGAGACACAGCAAACCACCAGGGGCTACACCACTGAAGAAGATGTCCCCATCCCAGCCATGGCTACCTGCTAGTCTTCTGATGATTGCTTGTATGAGTCTATGTCACAGCAGGCTTGCTTTCCTCTGGTCAGGCATTAGTACATGTTCTTGCCTGACCTTCTCTCCTTATTTGAGGACCATTTTACAATTCAGTTGTCAAACAAATACGGTGATAATCAGCTAGGCAATAAGACAATCGCTAAGCTACCATGTCTACTTAGAAGTATGACTTGTGCCTCATTTGTGTGATATTAATTTCCAATTAAAATTAATTCTCTGCCAATTCTATAGCCCTCCTCGAGGCCAGGACAACGCGTTAGCTGCATCATTGCCATATTTTCCCTCAATACTGTGTCCTGAGTCCTCTTCCTTCTGAGAGGGATGACTTTCATCCCTCATATACGCTCAGATAACATAGGATTAAAGCAGGGTTGATGAAATAGATTATTAAATCAATATATATCAATCTATTCAAGGAGATTCGATGCCCTCTTATTGCCATTCCTGAAATGGCATTAAAAATCTCAGTGGAGTTTGTGGCTTCAGATTTTACCCTTGAATGTATTATTTCTCTACCATGAACATTGTTGCCAAAAAGGCTTCAGCGGCCAGAATGATCTAAGAACAATAATGATAAAGTCCCTGGCCCATAGTCCCCAATCACATTTGCAGTATTCATAGGGATGTGTTGCTTAGAACCAATGCTTTCTTTTTAATTACGAAACTGAAATACTATGACGCAAATGTAACCCTTATGGTCAGTTTTGCCATATCATAGGACACTCTTACCATGGGGCCGTGTATGGAATGACGTAAATGGTTCTCACATGTATGTTGCCTTCCCTTTTATTCTTCATGTTCATCCTGCAATCTGATGCTAAGACTAAGTTTTCAGTTCTCTCAGCGGCAATGAATCGTACTCTGATTGTGATGTTGTTTCTGTGCTGTTTGTTAGCTTTGGCTCTTGTATTTATTTCCTCATGTAATTTATTAGTCTTTCTAATAATTTTTCTTTCTCCTCTTGTAGGAATTTGGGGCTCACCCTACTATAAAAATCATCTTCAGCCAGGGTTTAATCTGACCTAATCTTTGGTTCCCTCACTTGAAATTCCTTATTGGTCTTTATCTTATTTTATCAGAATTACCTGACATTCTCATTCTCAGAGAGAGAGAGAGAGAGAGAGAGAGAGAGATTTTCTCTCTCTCTCATTTGTTGATGGTATGATAAGGATGCTGATTTTTTGTGATGATTTTGTACTCAGCCGCACATCTGTTTTTCTTACTATTCCAATAGCCCTTTCCTTATCTAGGAACTTTAGGTAAATTGATATTCTACATGCAGATAAAACAAGAAACTACCACTTCTACTGGTTTCTTTGTTTTTATTCTTGATCCTTGGTCAATTTTTCCACTTATCTACTCTACAGAAATATTAAGAGATTCACTGTCTCATTCCCTACAATTAAAGATGGGTTTTTTGCTTCACTATAGATTTTGTTTGTCTATAGGTCAGGAAGTTATCGTTAATTCTGAATGTCCTCAGAAGTTTAACTCTACCATGTGTTGCACATTAGAAACATGACTTACTGTTGCTCACCACTGTAATATTTTGGTTTTCTGTCAACAACTTGAAAACTAAAGCATAGATTTATAACACATATTCATCTTTACATTTCATTTCTGAAATATACTGAAATTTGTGTCATACATATTTTCATGAATACTCTACATTTTTGGTACCCTGTGTTTCATTAATAAGATATGAATGGTATTGGCCTGTGGTATTCTTTCTTTCTTTATTCTGTTATATTATCAAAATCATGCTGACATAAAACTTGAGATAGAAAGTTGAGTACCATCAAATTCGAGAGAATTTTGTTCTCTATTCTCTTGTATTTGTGTATGAATATATGTGGCCTCTGTTGGAGACGCTAGAATGAAGCCTTATAGTGAACCCTTAGCTTTTCACTAGGACTCAGCACCTACCAGCAACCTCTAGCTCCTTCATGATAATGTTCCAGACACAGATTTTTGAAACCACTCTCAAGATAAGCTATGAATTGATATGGAGGAAAACACCTGACTCACAAAGTATTGATAGTTTCAGCCAATCTAAAACCATATTATGTCAAAAATATATAAATTCATTTTGTGATCTTGCATGGGACATTCATCCTTTTCTGAGTTAATGCTATAAATCACTTAAGAAATTTTGTCCTATCCCCATCAGTTTGGATCTGAAAGGGGATAGGAGTCATTTTAAGAGCAACATCAAGTTACAAGCAGTGATGACCATTGTTAAAATTGAAAATAGTCATAATGCTTGATGTGAAAAGATCAGCGATCTGGATTCGGGTGTCTTGAGCAAGAGAAGCAGGTGAGAATTCCACAGAGGTAAGGAAGTTGTATGGGGGCTGGAAGGAAGATCTATGGTAAGAACAGTGTTTAGCAATTAGAAGTAAGAAATTAATAGATAAAGGGGTAGGGTATGAGATTATTCACATAAGTGACATAATTAACAGAAATAAGGGCACAAAATAGCAGTGACGCAAAAATCATAAGCGTGGGAGAAGGCATTCACATGAATCCCAATATGCGTGAGTCTAAAAACTGGGACCGTTAACTTGACAACGTAATAGAAGTGTGGCACAGTGAACTCCAGTTTTGATAAGCATGAGGCCCTCAAGGAGGTTCCCAGGAGCCTAACAGGGATCAGTATAACTGTTAGCATGGACTTTGGCTTCATTCTCACCTGGGAAAGCTGACGAGCAGTTAGTTCTTTCCTTCTCCTTTCTTTTCTGTACTGTCCCAGGAATTGAAAAAAGGACCTCGCCCATTCCAGGCAAGCACTCTACCACTGAGCTACATACCCAGTCCACCGAGCAGTTTTCTACGAGGAACACACAGTATCAGAGTGAGATGCTTTAGCACCCATGGTGTACTTTCCAGAAACCAGTCTTGGGGTCAGTGTATATAATACGTAAGAGAAGAGTAGGCAGGGGAGTCTAGACGTAGCTACCAAGGCAAAGCAGAGAGGGTCAGGATACAAGGCAAAAATGAAATCAGTCTGTGTTTCCAGGGCAAACCTGTCTACAAACCCAAACCAAACACCTCTCCTTATCTCTATCTGGTAATGTCTAAGTCATAAGAAAAACTGTGGAACCATCCATACACATACAGGCAGCACAAGGTGAGCTCAGTGGGCTTAAAGCGAAAGCGATCATGACAGCATGGATTTGGACGAGAAAGTGGTTGCAAGGATGGAGGAGCATCTGGACAGGAGTAGATAGGGTAGATTCAAATAAAATGTGTATGAAATTTCCAAATAATAAGAAAAAAATTTTAAAAATCTAACATTAAAATATTTGTGAGAGAGGAAAAAAATATGACAGAGATGAAGATATCACTATTAGAGCCCAGGCACACAATTGCCAAATGACAAATTATTCCTTGCATTAAGATTTTTTAACAATTTGTTATTTGATGTATTTCCTTCAGAGTTAATAGGTATAGGTGTTAGTTATTTTCAAGGCCAAGACATTGAAACCATGTTCACCTTGGTATAGAGGAACGGCATAGATAAAGACTTTTAGATTTAGTCTATGTATTATCTACACAAAGATAAAATCAAAGATACTAATTTTAATATGATTGCAAAGTATTTAAAAATGCCTACTAATTCTACAATTGATCTCAAATGGTCCCACTATTCTTTAAAACATCAATGCAATAGTTTAAAAGTGGTGGCCCCGTTACTTTAAGTTGTGCATTACTTAACAGACTACAAGAATTAACCAAGGTGACATTTAATTCTACAAACTGCAGAAGGTAGGGGATAAAATAACACACGCAATCATAAAGCTAGTTATGTCTTCTCACTCTTTCCTTGAATCGGACATCAGTTGCTTTCTTCACCTCTGATGACTGATGTGAAGCTGTCGTCATCCTAGCCTTGATCTGCTGATAAAAAGGATTCTTCCAAATGCAAACTTAAATTCTACTTATCATGTGCTGGCCTCAGGGTAGAAGAATAATGGTTTTGCTCTGTTGATTGAAGCTGATTGAAAAGGATTGCAGATGCAGATTAAATGATATCGCAAGCCAAATTAAGTGTAAGTAAAATAGATTTTGTCACTTTTTTTTTTATAATGGACAGCTCTTTCAGGCAGCCACGATCCAAGAGACAATGTCAGTTCCAGAACCCTTAGCTCCATAAAGTCAAAGATTAGGAGAAAAATTTTATAAAGCAAATATAATTAGATTATAAGAAAGAAAAAACTGCCATAAAGACTTTAACTTTTGAAGAGGTCGATCCATAATTAGTCGTATTATATTGTTCATTTGAATTCCTTAAGTCTCTCTTACACATACATAGAGGTGACTATGTGTCCTGATGAATATGCTAATTTAGCTGCGGTAACAAGTTCACGGTGCATGTCTGTGTGCATTAAACCCCTAGCGTGCAGGTTGAATACATTCAGTATCTGTCTATTACAACCCAGTGAGTCTGGAAAACAGTTAAACCCTGTGTGAGTGTCCTCTTTATTCATTGCAAATCCCTGCCCCCAGCCACCACCTGATCGATAGCTTATACTCCGCCTCAGTTACTTGATGCCTGTGAGTGAACACATTACATGGCATCTCTTCAGCTCGGTCATATTTCTTATTGCATTAATGGCTAGCAGAATTCTTGTTTTAAAAAAAGGCACGGTAAGATTAATGAATATCAAACAGACATAGTCACTTAATGAATTTTTCTTCCTTTTAGTTTTAACCACCAGTGCTTGCATTTTGTTCCTGGGGGTTTGATGGTACCGGTGTTTAAAATGGGCACATTAGGTTGAAGACGTAAAAGTGTATATTTTAGTGTGTAATAACTGACCATGTTATACTGGTGCACAAATGTTCTTAAGATTACAAGCTAGTAACTTCCCTTGACTTTGAATCAAGCAATTATATGTGATTCACTCTCCCCGTTAACCAGCTCCCTAAGAGAGGTTTTGATTTCCAATTTAAAATTCTCTCCTTTCTCTTACACCATAGCACATAACGTCATCAACCTTTTCTACTCTTGCCTCACCCCTGACATTCTGGTCTCTGGTCACCTGTTCTTTGTTTATAAGCATATTTAATCAGCATGCACACACTGCTATGGCTGAACTTTGTCCTAGAGTTTCAACAGCGGACTTTCTTGCTTCTGACTCAGCGCCAGCTCGCACCCTGACCCCCAATCTCAAATCTTGCATAAAGAGATAAAAATTTAAAGTGTCTATATGTTCAATTGTCTTTTGCCACAGACCCGGGACTATTAATCATAATAAAAGAAAAAAATATTTCTGTTGAAGGGATTATAATAAGGACAGTGTGTGTCTATATAGAAAGCAGTGTGATGCTTAGGGGTTAACAAGTCACACGCAAAGGATAAATCAGATTTACACCATGGCTCGTTTGTCAGCTGTTGCTATTATCAGAAAACAAGCAAACAAACAAATAAGAAGCCTGCTTGAAAACACTAACAGCTCAGTGAAGACTGGGTTTTCCTGTTCTCTGCAGGGCCGTTGACGAGCTGGAAGGCTTAACTGCTGGGTAATGCCCACGGCTTTGTGTGTGCATATTTGGTGTGGTGCTTTCAAAACCTACACCTCCCCTGTCGTTCCATTGTGGCATGGGATGGGATGCCCACTGCTTCTGCAGTTCTCATACTGTAGAACCTTCCAGACCATGTTTAAACAGCCCATTGAATCGAAACATTCAGCTGTGCACTTGCCTCGCGGACAATTAATTGCAAACCTTCCCACAAAGCTCCAGCAGCAGACTTGGCTTCTTCATGCTGTCTGCTTTTTCACGGTCCCACCATGTTCCCGTTGTGCGACACCGATCCTGGATAGAGATGAACAAACAGTTACTAAACTCTATACAGGGAGCCTTCCACAGTTGAAAGTCAGGACACTGCCAAAGTCTAGTTCGGTGAACCGTTGAGTTTTATTGGGGTTAATTATCAAAAGCTGAGTGAGAGGTTACTTACACGGGCAGAAATAACTCAAAACAGCTCATCCCAGCTTAGTGACAGTTCACAAAGCTGGGAAACTGTAGCATCTGTACAGCCTACAGGCTGCTCAACAGGTTGGAGAGCGTGTCCTCTCCAGGTTCCAAGCAGCTTGGCTGGCATGTGATTCCTGCAGGCAGCTCAACGGATATGCGGGCGTCTCAGGAATCCTTACAACACACATAAATTCAGGGAATCAGGGATCTAGTGAATCTGGTCAGTTACAGGAACTTTCTAAAGCTCTGTTTTGCTTAATTACTAAAACTTAGGAACCTTCCAACAGGGTGGAATGTTTCATCTCTCTTTAGAACACCCCACGTCTTTTTAGGCATCCGTCCAAGATGGAAGATTTTCTGTTAGAAGATGCTACAGTGCAGTCCCTACACAACTTTAAAGGCCCCCTTCATTGCCCCATGGAAAGCTGGGTCAGGTCAAATTCTTCACCTCTGGAAGTTGATAATTTTTCATTTGGGACTATGGATGAAACCGCAACAGAGACTTCACAGACCAGTAGGGCCAATCCCATCCCATGGCATTATCAGCAGTTAACACCAATGAAATATGGCCTTATGCAGAGTGGCAGGTGGGAAGTCCATACAGGCATTCATAATATCATGGCTCAACTGATAGTTGGCAATGGCATCCCTAAGAAGAACATAGGAAGCCTATTAGAAAACTGTCAAAACTGTGGCTGAAAGCGTGATTTGTGTCACCAGAGGGGTGGAAACAAAGAAAGCTCCTTCTAGACCTCTACTGGTACTCACAGTTGGAGCTCTGGTTGACTGGAGAAGAGTGGGACCAGTGGTGTTGCTGGTCCTCCACACTACGTCTGTACCCCAAAGGATACATGGCTCTGCTGTAGTGGTTCCATAAAGACACAGTGTCAGGAACAGGTCTTGCTTGAGTCACACCCTTCTTTGGAGGAGGTCTTTCCGTTTGTAGCCTTGGCATATTCTCTTATCCATACTCTAGGATCTAACTACTTTTTCTCCTGTGTTCTTCCTGATTAGATTTACCACAACTTATCAGAGCAACAAAGCACAAGTAAAGAAATAAGCATATAGCTTGATAAGTTTTCTAAGGAAAATGCCTTCATGTAACACATCCATCATATTCATAAATAAGTAAGGCAAGTTTTGTACCTCAAATTTCACCCATTGAACCTTGTCTGTTATGTCCTTTCATGGCAGTCAGTGTGATGAGGTCAACCCTCATCTAGAATTACCTCCTTGATTTCATTATAAATGTGGGTTACTCCATGTATTCTATCTTGCTCTTTGTTACCACATGTGAACTCTCTTATTTTGAAAGCTGTGTGCAGATTTTTAGTACAAATAAAGGCAATCTATGTACCGTTTTTGTGTTATTTGTGGTTAGTAAGGCAATTTCCTTAATTATTTATCTGATACATTAGGAGTTATAATAAAATTCGTATACATCTTTGAAAGCACCTCTTTCTATAATTTGAGTTATGAAAGGCCATCAAATTCCATTGACTAGATCTTCTTTGTTTCATCCTCGTTGGCTTCTAATGGTTCTTGATGCACACATTATTCTTATTACTAATATTTCTTAAATAGTTTACATGTGTGTTGTCTGAGAACAAAATGTGAACTGTAAACATTCAAAATATTCAATACTTGTTAAGCTTTGCTCTTGTAAGGATGTCTTTCTACATGTTTTCTCAGAGGAACATATCATGACACATACAGCAGTTTTTACATTTCCTCCTATTTGGCTATGTAAGCCATCCATTGTATTGATTTAGAGCCTTAGGGCCGTGAATCTGCTTGAACTCTAGGCCATTTTTCTTCCCTAATCTTTGTTTCTCCTTCATCTTCAGTTTAAATGTTTATAAAACTAATTTCACAACAGCGATGTTGATGCTCAGAGTGGTAGGCTCCGGGACCTTTTGAAAACCAGCTATGCAATCCAGATACAAGTTCCCACATTCACTGTGAGTTTCCAGCACCCTAAGACTGGGGGAGTGGAGCCACAACTCAGAAACTGAAGAATACTGAGCATCAAGAAGTTTGAAAAGAAAGAAAATCCTTGAAAATCTATTCCTGTGCCTGTAGGGCAGACATGTCCCCTGAAGAATTGGTGCCTGGTGCCTGTGACTCCACACAGATCTAACCGAGATAAGAAGGGAACTCCATCACGGCGAATGATGTGCATCTCCATCACCTTCAAAAGATCCCGGCTGAGCAAAGCAGTGATTCGGGAGATAATAATGTCTACAGAGAGAACGACATGAGGTTTCCAGGCTCTACATAAAAGAGGATTGGAAAATATAAAGTACGGAAAAGTGCAATACCAGTCACCACAAAAACTGCTTTACAAAGAAACGTATGTATCTGGGGTAAAATTTTATTTAAATGCAGTGAAAATCTAAATGCTATATGATTGATAGTTCATCTTGAGTCCTTCTAATAGTTGTATATCTCTCTGTGTGTATGTTTACATATGCATTTGTGGGTGCATGTGTACATGTGTCTGTCTGTGTGTTTCCACGTGTGTGTATGCATGCCTATGTGTGCATGTGTGTTTGTGTGTGCATCTGGGTATGTGTGTCCATGCAAGACTATGTTCATGTGTGTATTTTTCTGGGGTTCATACTCATACACATTTCTTCCAGAATCATGAGCTTTTCATTTCCTGTTTTCAAATTGCGAAAATTTCTGGCTGAGAATTCATGTGTTACAGTTTCCATGAATTTCACAATTCAGTCTCCATAAGTCATTGGACTTTGCACACAGTCATCATTTTTGACTCAATGGCCATCATCGAAGAATTTAGTTTCCCTTCAATTATGGACTCTTGGATGGTCCACTGTCTACCTACTCAATCCTGAAAGCCAGCTTCTACGCCTCTGCATTGCTGCTTTATTTTCATACTATGCAGCCATGGATCTGGCACTTTAGTGTTTTAAGGGAAAAAAAAAACATAGTGGCATTTTAAAAAGAATTGCTTCCAAGCCCGTTGTCAGATTTGTTCACAGGACGCTTCGAAACCCAGTGAACCGAGTAAAGAGACTGATGCAGGTTCTTTAGAGACCATTCTTCCAGAATGCCTTTCCATAACTCCGTTTGGTTCTCACTCCATCTTTGCCTGCAGAATGCATTTTAATTCACTCAACAATGGCGAGACTTCAATTCCCTTGAACCTGCCTCAGGGGTTGATTCATTAACCGATAGCAGTTATTTAAAAGGCATCTATATGGAATCTAATATAAGACTGTGTAATCTAAAGCATTTTATAACTACTAAGCCAACTTAAGTTGTTCTATACACCAGGAGATGAAACTGTGGACAATTACCTTTACCAGATGGATAAATGCACAGTGGCTTTGCTACTTCCAGACAGTCAGAAAACATGTGTTTAATTAAAATCCAAGAAATGGGTTTTAGATTAAAGGGCGTTACTTGCTACAAATCACCTGAAAATTATTTTGAGAAATATTGATTGCGAAATAATGATTCTAAAACGTGAGCCATTGTCAAATGTATAGCCTAATAAGTAATGCAAAAATGAGAATGATCTTACGAAAAAATTACCTAGGTGATGGCCAGAAAGATGGCTCTGTGAGTAAAGGTATCTCTCCAGGCCTTCCCACATCCCTTTGTTCCATGTCATTGACAAAAAGGACAGAGGAGAGAATAGATTCAGAGAAGTTGTTTTGAGATCTCCAAATGCACAGGACTGTATGTGTGTCCCCACATCACACAAACACATCTAGAATACACAGTTATAACAGCGTAGGTTGAAAACTACGCGGTAAGACAGCTTTTGATAAATACTGCTCAACATTGGTGAATGTAAGATCTGCAGATTATTGTGCATCTTTAGCATGTACAATATGCATTTCTGTATGTTTATGAGTTTATAACACATACACCTGAAAATGTATAGGACAAACCAGGACTATAAGCCTGTGTTTAATATTTCAAACCAAAGTTGTCCATGCAGTTTTATGGTGTAAAAGAATAAGTTCTGAGGAAAGTGCCCATGTGTTTGATTCTAGATTTGCCTTACTTAATTGTTCCGGTTATAGTTACATTATTTAAGCCTGAAAAAGTATTATTATTCAGGATTTGTTACTGCATGATATGTAACTGAATCAAAATAGGTACTGTTCCTTGGTCTATTTATGTCTAACAAAATATTATTTTAAGAAAAATATGTTTAACTATTAACGAAGAAAAACATTGGGTGAATTAATTTATGTAGCTTTTTAATAAAATTAAATGGACATTTTGTGGAAACAGATGGTATAACATCTCTGGCATGCAATAGTTCAACTTGGCCCAATTAAACTTTATTGAATTTCATTTCTACAAGATTTAATTCATCTGTTTTTAAACCAAAGAGCAAAACAACTAAAACAAACATACAATACCTTTCTCCTTCTATAAAAAAATGTTTATTCTAACTTATCAAACATACAAAGTTTATAAATGCATCAATAAATTTCATATGGTAGTTTGTTACTACATTTTGCATACTTTAAACATTTCAAGATGCATACATCTACAGAAAAATGAAAGATATGGTATAGATACACAAGGATTTTCTTCAACAAGAATCTAGTTAGTTTTAGGCAAATGCAAGGTGCGATGATTTGTGGCCATTGGTTGAGTTTTCTTTCACAGATTGAGTTTATTAAATGAAGTCATATGAACACAATGAAATAAATATTTATTA
>LOEQ01003535.1:90073-103584 GCA_001685075.1 Bramus lutescens
GTCCGGACCCCATCTCCCCTCTCGGGGATCGGTACCGGGGGACCCGGTCCGCATCCACTGCAACATCACGGTGAGGACCTTCTCGTTTGCACCGCGCTGGGGTCCCTTGTCTGGTGCTCGAAATCACACCCTACCGTCTCCTGCTCTCGGAGGACCCGGAGGCCGGAGCCCCCTCTTGGGGCTCGGCTCCTTCTCTCCAGGCTGTACTCGTTTCTTTTGCTTGAGGTTCTGTGGTGCAATCACTGTTGACCCCTGAGAGCGAGGGACACCCGGACTTGTGGCCCTCGACCACCCCCTCCTAGGAACCCACCTACACCTCAGGTTTTATGGCTTTGGTTCCTTTTCATGACTCCTCCACAACTTTACCGTGTCACTTAGGAAGGCCCATTTCTTCTCCCCACCCCCAACTCCAATAAAGAGTCCTGGCCTCTGCTGGAAGGACCTGGCCTGGAACTCGGCCCTGTTCGGTAGTGACCCCTTCTCAACAGTTGTTGCCACTTAGATGTTAGCACCTGTGGCTTCCCTGCCCAGGCATCCCTCGTTCAACCCCTCTCTGCTCCCTGAATTGGCTCCACTTTGGATTTCATCTCGCTCTGGTGTAACTAGCTAACCTTTAATTCCTCTTTGCCTCAGCTGGTAGCAGTTTTGCCACTCCCCCCCCGTTTCTGGCGTTATGTCTACTTGTCCTAGGTGGTCGTTGCCTTTCTGGTGGTGATAGGGTGTGTGTTGAGCAGTTGCCATTGCTCCCCAGTGGGCTTCATACCATCCTAACTGTACCAGATTAGGAAACACCTTACATGTGGCCTGCCTTATTTTATCCCTTGAGGAAACTGTTGGGTGTAATTTTGTAACATCTGGTACTGTGTGATACAGTGCTCACATTGGTTGATAACACCCACTGTTAATGGTCTTGCCCCTCCTGGAGCTAGCTAGAGAGCCAGTGGGCGGTACCTTTAGCCACACTGAAAATGGGAGTGGCCTGGGGAGAGACAGACTTGTGTATTCTCTGGTACTTGAACGCTTCAGTTTGTTTTTCATGGTGTTTTCTATCCCTTTCTGCCACCAAACCAGACCATGGTGATGAGGTGTGGGAGCAGAGTAGTCATGAGACACTTGAGTTTTGGTGGGGAATCTAGCCAAGCTGAGGCTTACCTCACCAAGCTATGACCGCTTGGAGCGGCTCAGTCAAGTAAAGATTTTAGCATCTTCGGTCCTGTTTCTCCTGCAGCACTGGTTAGAGCTATGGCACCGCTAAGACCCCCAGTAGAAGTGGGTAAGGCTTCCCTGGCATGTGTTGAGACATCAAAGATTGGATTTTGCTAAGTGGATTCACTTTACGGGTAGGTTTGCTTCCTCCAGCGGCTTCCTTTCAATTGCCAGAGGCCAGCTACTATCTTTGTCTTTGGGGGTTCTCAGCTGCAGTGCCCATGGCCCTTCTAAAGGAAGCTTGGCCTACACAGGTCCCCTGGCCTTGGGTAGTGTGGGGGAGTCTGTTTAGGCTCCTTTGGCATGGTGGCTCAGGAATGCTGGGAATGTCAATAGCAGTGGCGGAGGCTTCTTTCTCCCAGCCCATGCCTGGACTGAGGAGAGGGCAGGGAGTGGTAGGGAGAACGGGTCTTAGAGGGTTCTGTCTTGGGTGGGGGGTGGTTCCTACACATGCCCCATAGCTGTTAGCTTTGAAGACTATTTTATTTTAGTTCTTCCTCCCCTGGTGGCTGCAGCCTGCATTTTTCTCATCACTGTAGCTCTTAGGAGGTGATCTTCCTTCCCCTCATGCTGGAGTGTGGAAACACTGAGAGACTCTAGCCTGGGTGTGAGAACTTGAGTGTAACAGTCAGGACAGTAGGCCAGAGCCTCCTTCACTATGGTTAGCTTTCCCTGGTTTCTCCTCTAGAAGAAAGTAACTTTGCAGGTTGCTTCTTAGTTCGGGCCCTCCCAGGCTCTTTGTCTAGGGAAGCTGAACTGGCGGTTTTAGTGTAGGGCATGGTGGTGGGAAGGAAAGGAACCAAAGTCTTCAGGGAAGAAGGAAGGCTAAGCAGAAACTGGTTTTCCCAGTTTTCCCTTGTGACCACTCTCCCTGCTTTCTCCCTCAGGAATCATACCCTGCTGTGCCCCCCATCTGGTCGGTGGAGTCTGATGACCCTAACTTGGCTGCTGTCTTGGAGAGGCTGGTGGACATAAAGAAAGGGAATACTTTGGTGAGGGACGGGGGGTAGAGTGCATGTGTTCCTGGTGAGGTTTCAACCATAAAAGTACCCTATGAGAGGCAGCTGGATCTGAGAGTGGGGGTACCCAGGTGGAACATCTTGGGAGAGTTGCTTTCTGAGGTTGGAGGAGGCAGATTCCTATAGCAGCTCCAGGGTAGCTCCACTAGGGAAAGTCATTCCTGTAACTGAGGGCCATCCAATTAGAGAAACAGCCACCATTTGGGATCTGAGCTAAAAACTCATCCATGCAGCAATCCAGATTGCAGTAGGGGAGGTGTATTTGATGTGACTGTGGTCCCCACCCCAGCTCTTACAGCATCTGAAGAGGATCATCTCTGACCTGTGTAAACTCTACAACCTCCCTCAGCATCCCGATGTGGAAATGCTGGATCAGCCCTTGCCAGCGGAGCAGGTATGTAACTGAGGACTGGGCTTTGGGTCCTGTTGTTCAGTCATCCCAAAGAGTGTCTGACAAATTCTTGATAACTGAAATGGAACTGTGGCTGCTCCTGCAACCCCCACTGCTCCCAAACAGTGATTCCCAGCCTTTCTTCTCCAGATGAGACTCTAGCTAAATGAGGCACTACCCATTGCTCTGTCCTATCAGAACTCATCCTCAGGGGCAGCATCCCTCAGGTTGAGATGAGGAGGACATGTTTACCATTATCTTAGCAATAGGAATTGATGACTATTGGCAACCCAGGCCCTTTGTTTAGAACCACAAATGCACTGTCACTTAGAAGGATTCTCAGAGAAGGTGAGCTCGGATCTGCAGAACAGATGACAAGAGCAGCCATGAGTTCTTTTTATTTTGTTTTTCTTTTCTTTCCTGGCATGTGGTAGCAAGAGAATAATTGGCTGGTAGCAAAGTCATCCATCCCTTGGGCTCATGCTTCCACTCAGTTCTGGCTGATAGAGAAACTGGCATGTTTATGGGCGCAGTGCCCAACTTCCAGACCTTCAGGGCCAGGGGTAGGTCAGGCTGCATTCTAGCAACCCACTGGGTTCTGATCTTGATATTTGCCCTATTCTCCACTGCAGTGCACGCAGGAAGAAGTGTCTTCTGAAGACGAAGATGAGGAGATGCCTGAGGTAGGCTTACCACTTGAAATGGCATTGACAGGAAGTGTTTATCTCTAGTATGGGTCGTTCAATATAAACAACTCCAGCTTCCAACTGGGGAAAGAAATGTGTCAGTGGAATAAAGACTGGCCTGAAGTAAAGGAGATTGCCATCTATTATCCATTCTTTGAAAACAAATAAATACTGGGCAAACTCAGATGGCTTCAAGAGTCTTGACAGACCCTAATTGCACCCTGATTGTCTTATTTGGACTTATTAAGCTACAGTCTTTTCCTCTCTAAAATAAGATTATGATATATATTACAGGGTTGTTTCAGATGGTAAATAATGTATAAAATACTTGATAGAATCTTTAAAAATATAGATGCTTTATTTTTCTCACTTTTAAATGCATGGATGTTTTCCCTGCATGAATGTCTGTGCACTACATACCTGCAGTGCCTGTGGAGTCCAGAAAAGGGCATCAGATCCCCTGGGACTGGAATTATAGATGGTTATAAGCCACCATGTGGGTGGTAGGAACCAGTTTCCTAGAAGAGTAGCCAGTGCTCTTAACCACTGAGCCATCTTTCTAACTCTTGTTTATGTTTTGAGATAGGGTCTTGTGTATGCTAGGCTGGCCTCAAACTCACTTGTGTAGTCGAGGATGGCTTGAATTGATCCTCTTGTCTCTACCTCCCAAGTGCTAGAACTACAGGCATGTGCCACCATGTCTAACTGTAGGTGCTTCTATAGAATATAAACAATAATTAAGTTGAGCTTCGTAGCCAGATAGGACTTAACCTTACTTCTGTGAAATCTGCTTTGAATGGTCATAAGAATTAATTCACTAGACCTCAACTTTCCTATAAAAGAAAGATAATGATAGGATAATTCAATGTTATAAAGGAATAAAGTAAGCTAGTGCATGTTGCCTTTAGTACAGAACTTTACAGACTATCCTTTTGTAGTACTGTATCTCTGATCGTGTTTCCTCGCCTTGGACCCAGATTTGGTAACTATGTACTGATCTTCAGACCCACAGTGGGCTGATGATAAGCCATGTAACAGTCCTTCCTGGCAGTTCAACCCTCTGTACCATGCCCCCAGCTCCTGAGTATGGAGCTGAAGCTGCCTCTGTGTGGCCTCTGCTTGGTGAGCCACTTGTTCACTCAGAGCCAGGTGAATAAAGACCTAATTATGTTGTTGATTTTGGCCATCTTCTGCTTTGGACCACCTCATTTCCATCTTGGCAATGAGTACTTCTGGGGACCCAATTCAGATCCTGCTATTGTAGGAGGAGGAGAAGAAATTTATTATTTAGTTTTCTCTTCACATTTTTAAGATGTGTGTGTGTTGGAAGTCAGGACAACTTGGAGGAGTCAGTTCTATCTACTGTGTGGGTTCCAAGGATTAGACAGTTATCAGACTTAGCAGTAAGCTAAGTACCCTTTGAGCCACTCACTGGCTCCTAGTCAAGGTCCTAAGGACTCCTGAGTTTGAGAGTCTAGCCTGATAAACAAGCTTTTAATCACCACTGGAGGCCAAAGGTCCTTCACCTAGAAATTGAGAAGTGTCTGCTGCTAAGGAAATTTTAGGAACAGTTGAAGCAGGATCTTCCTAGGGAACAGAAGACAGTCCCTTTCTCAGTCCTATTTGTAGCTCTGCTGCTGTGTTTTGAGAATTGAGAAAGAGAAGAAAATTGCCTTGGGAAGCCAGATGTATTGACACACACCTTTAATTCAGTACTCAGGAGGCTGAAGCAGGACAATCCCTCCAAGTTTCAATCTAGCCTGTCTAGGACAGCAAAGGCTATATATGTAGCAAGACCCTGTCTCATAATAAAAGGTGCACACCTGTATCCCTAACACGTGACAGGTGAAAGCAGGAGGATCAGGGGTTAGCCTCACTATATGATGAGTTTGAGGACAGTCTGGGCTATATGAGACTCCGTTTCAAAAAGCTAGACCCAACTTGCGTTGGCCTTTAGATTGTGGAGGGAATAAGGCTAAGCCGTTTTCCAGAACTGGAAAATGTATTACCAAGAATGCCATGGGGACTTGAGGCTCTGGGACAGTGGGACTAAAGAAAGTATAGTCTATCCACTACCTTTGTGGTGTTCCTCTGCACTCCCACGCCTACCTCAGGATACAGAAGACCTAGATCACTATGAAATGAAAGAGGAAGAGCCAGCAGAGGGCAAGAAATCTGAAGATGATGGCATCGGAAAAGAAAACCTGGCCATCCTAGAGAAAATTAAAAAGAACCAGAGGCAAGATTACTTAAATGTACGTGCCTTGTAGAGAGGCAAGGCAAAGGGTTGGTGGGTGCTGACTGGGGAGCAGCAGGCCATGCCTACCAGTATGGAGTGCTGCCTCCTTTGTTGGATCTCTCTGATCCTCCCCCATGCCAGACTATCTTAAGGTTTACCCACCAGATCAAGGAGTAATCGTGTGTTCTCTCCTTCCCAGGGTGCAGTATCTGGCTCGGTGCAGGCCACTGACCGGCTGATGAAGGAGCTCAGGGATATATACCGGTCACAGAGTTTCAAAAGTGGTGAGTTTGCCCAGGGGCAGCGCAGGAGTTCCTCAAAAAGGACATGGTATGGGCCGGAAGATGGCTTGGTGGATAAAACCACTTGCACCGAGTTTTAGGACCTCAGTTCAGTCTCTGATACCCACATGACAGAGAGAACTGCTATTTGCACAGATGGCACTTGCACACACACAGAAATAAGCAAATTCATGTAATTGTTTTTTAAAGGATGCAGTATGATGCTGACAAGAAGCCCTGAGAGTTTCTAGATCACACAAATGCTTATAAAAGTTTCAGACTGGGATTGGAGCTCCTCAAGGCATGGGTTGGCACATACATATCCAGAGACAAACCTGGACCCTTTGGGCCTTTTTTTCCTCCCCTTTTATTTTTTGAGACAGGGTTTCTCTGTGTAGCCTTAGCTATCCTGGAACTAGCTCTGTAGATGAAGCTAGCCTTGAAACTCCATAAATTTGCCTGCCTCTGCCTCCCAAGTGTTGGGAGTAAAGGCATGTGCCACCACTGTCCAGCTTGAGTCTTTCATAGGAAGGGAGGGCTCCACCCATTGGTCCAGACCCATCTTATTGATGCTTCCTTTCCTTCCAGGAAACTATGCAGTCGAACTCGTGAATGACAGTCTGTATGACTGGAATGTCAAACTCCTCAAGTGAGTGGCAGCTCTGGGATGAGAAAGTGGAGTGACTGGAACCTCAGGGGCACTTGTGTCCCATCCAATGTGTTGGCTGCAGGGTCCCAGGAGCAGGTGTGGGCAATGGGGCCCATAGGAGGCTGCTCAGTCAGGACCCAGCAGTCTGAGCCCAGATTCGTTGCTTTGTAGAGTTGACCAGGACAGCGCTTTGCACAATGATCTTCAGATCCTGAAGGAGAAGGAAGGAGCAGACTTCATCTTACTTAACTTCTCCTTTAAAGTAAGATGGCTTGGTCCCAGTGCTCTCTTCCTGACTGAGCCTTCCCTGCCTGCTTTGAGTCTTATGAGAGTGCAGGCCTCTCTTCCTTGACTGCTGTCTGCTTCTTTCTCAGGATAACTTCCCCTTTGACCCACCATTCGTCAGGGTTGTGTCTCCAGTCCTCTCTGGAGGGTGAGTGACTAGACAAAGGGAATAAGTCATTTGTGATACAGCAGGTGAAGAAGGGACTGGACCTCTGGCCAGGCACAGCTGACTAACCCTTCTTCTTGCAGGTATGTTCTGGGTGGAGGTGCCATCTGTATGGAACTTCTCACCAAGCAGGTGAGTGAGCCTGTTTCACTCTTGGCCATTGGCCTGGGTGGGGCTGGCTGAGTTTTTACCATTGGGGTGGTGGGGGGACAAGTCATAGCCATAATATGGCCCTTTCATTGCACTAGGCAGAGCCTGTACCCAGGAACTTAGGTGGACAGATGGTGACTGTACTGGAAGTTAAAGGGCCCATCTGTAAAGGCAGCCTCTTGCTGGGAAAGATGCTGAAGGTTTCTCAGGAAGCTGTATCCTTACTTCCTGCTTTGTCCCTGCTGTGCCCCAGGGCTGGAGCAGTGCCTACTCCATAGAGTCGGTGATCATGCAGATCAGTGCCACGCTGGTGAAGGGAAAGGCACGGGTGCAGTTTGGAGCCAACAAAGTAAGGGCCCTGGGACCGTGGAGAGCCAAGTACAGCTTGGGCCACTAGCAAGCTAAAGCTGCCTTTGAGGGACAGAGGATAAAGCCTCTGAAATGGAGGGAGGGCCTTGGCCTCAAGGGCATCCACAGATGTTGGTGTGGGCAGAGGTCTGGAAAGGGAAGCTGTGTGTGGTGTGTCTTCAGGGCCTTCCCAGGCAGAGGGGCTTGGTGCTGGAAGCTGGGACTCTTGGTTCCCTGGGTGACAGCCTGCAGATGAAGGACGGTCGGCTGCAGCTGGCCATGATCTGACCTGACGACTCTCTCCCCAGTCTCAGTACAGCCTAACAAGAGCACAGCAATCCTACAAGTCTTTGGTGCAGATCCACGAAAAAAACGGTGAGGTTGGAACCTGGGCCTAGAAGAGCCAGCCCTGTGCAGGGCCCTGGCCCCACGCCAGTCAAGTACAAGAACCTTTGGTTTCTGAGCTTTACTGTCCATTGATCCAGCATCTGCCCAGTTCTCTAGAAGTCTGAAGGTGGCTAACCTCACTCTTTTCCCCAAGAAGTACCGGGTGGGGGCAGGGGGTGTCTAAGGTAGACTGGGTACTGTCATCGAATTCTGGTTACTTCTGGGTGGGCTCACCATTCTCTCTCCCTTATAATAAACAACCTCCGGGTAAGTATCCTCGGCTTCCCTACACCTGTGTCCCCAGTGTGGGGGCTGGACATCCTTCCTAGGATCTGCTTTCCTGAAACAATGGAGATGTCCTCAGGGATTGGGGTGGGCAAAGTTAACCTGGGCCTGCCCTTTCACTGTGCTGGTTTGTGTTTTTTTGTGCAGGCTGGTACACACCCCCAAAAGAAGATGGCTAGCCCTGGAGTATCATCCCCTTCCTCCTCCCCCAGGCACCACTGGACCAATTACCTTTGAATGCTGTATTTGGATTTCACGCTGCCTCTGGTTCCCTCCCTCATTTTTCCTGGACGTGATAGCTCTGCCTATTGCAGGACAATGATGGCTATTCTAAACGCTAAGGAAAAACAACAAACAACACACTGAACTATTTCAAGTACTCAAGACTGACTACAAACCAACCACCTTGCTGGAACCCTTGCTAGCAGGCATTCTTATAAAGAAACTCTCAAGCCTCCTTATCTTGCTGGAAACTCAGCTGTGCTCCAGACTAGAGCCTCCTTACCTATGCTATGGGTTTTTAATTTATTTTCTCTTATTTCATGTACACTGCTTTTTTTGGTTACAGTGTATGATGGATGTGTATGAAAAAAATGTATCTTTGGGAAAATAATTACAGTTTGTTAATTTGAAGATGCTGGTCTTGACTCATCCTTATTTTTATTCCCACATCCCCTGACTGCTGGGTAGGGGGGAGGGGTGCCAGGCCCATCATGCTTTGGTAGCAAGGAGAAGCTGCAGAGAGGCTGCGTTTTGCTGCTAGCACAAGAGAAATGCCAAGCTGAAGCACTTGCCTGATCTGACCCTAGGTGGCTCCTGAAGGCCCCTGGAGCAACCGGCACTTCTGTTCATTCCTTGGAACAGTCTGGCCTGCTGAACTACAGTGCAGAGGCCCAGAAACAACCTGATTGTTACTGCTACTTTGTACTAATCTCCATTTTGAAATTTCCAAGAAAAAGATGAGACTCGAGTAGCTGCTTCATAAACTCCTTTTAAGATGAGAGGGGTGGGGCCCAGGCTCCTGGATGCACGAGGTTATCTCTAATCCCAGCAACCTGCTGAGTGGCTGTAATTCCTTGGTTCCCTGCCTTCCCACGTGGTCTCTGCTCGCCTCTCATCTGCTTCATTAGGTGAGCTAAGAAAAGGCATGAACTTGGGGTTGATTGTTCTAGCCATTCCCAAGTTGTGGGCCAACTGGAAACAGCCAACTCCATGTGGTTGTGTTGTGTGGTGGGTCCTCGGCTCAGCCCCAGGAAGCACTGAAGGGAGAAGTCTGCAGAGCCAGAAACGGGCACTGTACACCATGTTGGATGGACCTGCTGTTGTGAGACTGCTCCCTACACAACACAGAAGCCTGCATCTCCCTGTCAATGAGCTTGCTGTGGGACCACCCGCCTGCTGACGTGACAGAGGCAAGGGACAGCTAAGCAAGGTCCCAGGGTTTAGAAAACCCAGCTCTGGGATGGTTTTTTACGCTTTTGAGATGGGCATTTTAATTTGGTCATCCTCCCTTGCCCCCCCCCCGCCTTTTTTTCTTCTAGAAATTTGAATGTCTTGCTGCTTTAGGTGGATGGAGAGTTCACCAGTCCTACTTGATGCTGCTCTAATTCTGCCTACACCCACCAGATTAGGGGTGCTAATACACAGTGAGTCTGAGACAGAGGGGATACAAGGGGAAAAGTCATTCCATGGAACTGAAATCCAACTCGTAGCCTGTGTTCCTTCTGAACTTAATGCCAGCCCTGACTGGCTTGTAGATTGTGTTTTTAGTAATGTGTACTGTGAGCTGTCCTCTGTATAATGTATTTTGTAATGTATTTTTCTCATCTACCAAAGGATGAATCAAATAAAGTTATTTAAATAGTTTGGCTCTAATAAACTTATTAAAATGGGTTCATATCCACTTGACATTAAGGAAAATGTCAGGTCTGTGAACTGTGACACCAACTCCTGACACCCCTCCATTTTTCTTCTCAAACCTTTTATGATAAAATTTTAAGTGTAGGCTTCTTATAAAGTTACGCTGAATTTAAAAATGAGGCCATATCACAGAGGGCAGATTTCTTTGTAGTAGAAAAGGCGAGGAATGTGGATCTCTGACCCACGTAGGGTTTCCTGGCTTGGAGCCCACAGCCCAGGAACTGAGTGAGTGTGGGAGGCTCACAGCCACTTCCCAGTCTCCATGCAGCACTGAGAGGGCAGGATAGGGCAGCAGGCAGTGACCAGGAGAAATCAGTCACCCTAAACATGGGAGACATGGCAACCTTTATTTGTAGGGTGATGGCTCACTGTTTACCTGTTTCTACAAGTAACACCAAGAAACAGGCAGGGGCTCTTCCGTCCTCCATGAGTCTACCCTGGAATACAAAGAAGAGGGGAAAATATGCTTGGCTGCCTCAGGCTTCTAACCTAATGGAAGCTTACTGGTTTGGGTTCAAACATTTATGCCAGTTTAGTAGGCTAAAGACACCTGGCAAACAAAACTTCACCCTTTGGAAAGATATGTTGAAGGCAAAATGGAAAGCAATTCAGTGCTGAGACCCCAAGAACGGATGGCACTCGGGCAGTGCAGGCAGACAAATCAGCTGGATGTTCCCAGCATGCCCCATTAAACGCTTCAAGCCTGAGGATGTACGGCTGGAAGGAAAGTCGGTGAGATGGCAGGGTACCCCATCTAGTCCCCAACTCCTGGCCCATGTTCAGCTTGCTTCATCTAAGAACCACAGAACTCTGGCAGAGGGACAGTCAGTGATTTTTTCCTTGGGGATTTAATGGACACCTGGTGTGAATTTAAAATGTCTGCAAAACAATCCACTACAAAACTTAGGGCAGGTGATGGCAGAGGAGGGAAGCAGAAGGCCGAGGCCACAGGGAGCGGGGCTCTGGCGGCAGACCAGCTTCAACAAGTCTCTGCTAGTGTCTGCTAACTCCCAGCTCCGGGAGGAAGATGATGAAAGCTGAAGCAATGGGAAGCAGGGGGTTGGGGCAAGGTAGGAACTTGTATAGAAAGAGGCAGCCCTGTTATTGCTTTTCAAACAATTACAGGGTCCTAGGTTCTGTTCTCTAGTGGGAAATTCTGTGGGTATAAAATAATGTTTTTGCCATGGTAAGTGAGCGTTTACTTGCTGAAAGACTGTCCAAAAAAAAAAAAATCACCTTTCTCCAAGAGGTTTCTCCAGAACTCAGCCCTGCCTTTCCTCCCACCTTCAAACTCTGGGGCTGTTGGTATGAGCGAGACCAGGTCTGACTAGGGCAAAAGGAACCCTCTTCCAGGATGCCATTGTCATGCTATGCAATACCAGGAAGGCCCTTTCACTTTTCTGACCCTGCCTTTTCCACCCACAGAAGGAAGAAAGTCATCCCCTGGGGTGGCTTCCTCAGTCTACTGAAGAAGCCAGTATACAACTGGGCCAGGCACTCTGGCTCTCCTGGCAGCTGTTCTTTGGATCAGGAGGCTCCCTTCTGGGCCACCTTCCAATATCCAGAACCAGAAGGTCAAGAGGCCTGGCAGCAGACCTCTTTTCATGCAATGACCCACGATGCCTTCTGGGTGGGGCTCCTGACCACTGGCCACAAAACCACTGGTCTCCCAGGTAGCCTGAACTCCTCAGGAGGCACTTTTCCTTTCGAGGAGGAGGACTGTGTCTCCCTTGACTTTTCCCAGTTCTCCAAAGCAATATTTCCTCCTCCCCCTCAACCTTGAGAAGGGGTAAGGAAAGGAGGGGTCCTCTGTGTTTCTAGAATGTAGAAACTGCTGCTCTGCACCTGGATCCAAAGAAACAGCGTGACAGAAGACCTCCTCCAAGTACAGTGCTCCAACCTGTACACTGTTCTCCAAACTCCTTTTTTTCTACAGTAGAAACCATTCCCAAAGAAACTGCAAAGAAAACCGGAAGCCTGAAATAGCTGTCATCTTAGGGGCTGTGGTGGAAGCAGAAGTGGGAAATCTTTCTTACCAGCTAAGAACGCAACGGCAGCTGATAGTCCTCAAGTTCACCAAGGCTCCAGAAACAGGTGTGACAAGCCCTAACTCAAGTGTGCACTCTACCACCGCCACGGCTGCTACTAAGGCAAAGAGAGGGCAAAGCTGAGGGGAACCTACCAGGACAGTGCCCCAGAGGTTCCAGATGTAGGCACCTCCTGTCCCTGATCCTCGGCAGAGGATGGAAGACAACATGGATGGCTGAGACAGAGGTGGGAAGGTCCAGTCATCACTGTCTAGGCTGTTCAGGGACCACACAGGGGTGGTGGGTGACTGCCCAGTAAACACAACCACAGCCCAGCAGCCTGCTTTACCTAACCCAGCACTTGGCGAATAGGAAGGAAGGAGAGAGGCAGGTTATACCACTCGGTCCTATGCACAACAGCTCTCTGTAAGGGATGGAACTCTAAGGAACATGACACTGCTATTCCCCATATCAACTCTCAGCCATGCACATCACTGAGGTACACGTGGGTTGGTGGTCCTCTTGGTTCTAGTGCCTTCTTCCTGGGGTGAACATGGTAATGGGGCCAGTCAGTGGTGGAGACCCAGAACCACCATGCGATCCCTG
Organism: Bramus lutescens; assembly: GCA_001685075.1. Taxonomy (NCBI): domain Eukaryota; kingdom Metazoa; phylum Chordata; class Mammalia; order Rodentia; family Cricetidae; genus Bramus; species Bramus lutescens. The sequence goes on from LOEQ01003535.1 coordinate 102,719, forward strand.
CTTTGAATCTTGTCTTGTCTGGGAGAGCTTTAGGTTCTCTTGGGATGGGTTAGCACTGTTAATCTAACAGGACATCTGCAGAGACAGGTCTGGCCTATTGCATTCACCCTGCCTGCAGATGCTCTGGCAGAATATGCAGGTTCTAGTTCTACTTGGAGGGTTCAAAATCCTTCCTGGGTGTCTCAGCCCTATAGCGTGGGGCTTCTTTCTGGCAGAGCGTCTACAATGTCACTTGGAACAGGTGTGCCCCACAACATGAGGGCAATGTGGGTGCAGAAAGAAGAGTCATTCATTTATATCCTTGCTTCTTTGGACCCCACAGAGACCCTGGATTCAAGCTAGCCAGTTCAGGTCCCTTGGAAGCAGCTTCAAGAAGGAACTAGGAGCCCAGGAGAGATGGGGAAGTGAGTGATGGGGCAAAGGAGGTGAGTGACTGTGGGGTCAGCTGCACTGAGCTGACCAAGACCAAGGCCCAAGAAATACAATGCATAGCAGAAGAAAGCAGACCTGGGCCAGGGAAAGACCCTGGAGGGGAAGAACACAGCAAACAGGTACATCATGGTGCCCCTTGAAGGAAGAGTTCTCACTAGGTGAATTTTTTTAATAAGATTTTTTTTTCTAATACAGTCCTTTCTCATTTTACAAAGCTATGCTTGCTTCACTGACAGAGACCTTCTGAATGACTCAGTTGTGAATTGCCCAACAACACAGGACCTCTACCACCAACTCCTGGGCTCCCGCACCACTAGCTTATACCCCCAAATAACAACACATACATTGTATTCATTTAAGCACTGCCTGGCCCATTATACCAAGCCTCTTCTTGGCTAACTCTCACATCTTGATTAACCCATTTCTAATAATCT
>LOEQ01003535.1:153703-165475 GCA_001685075.1 Bramus lutescens
CCTCGGTACATGTGCGCAGCCCTCGGTACATGTGCGCAGCCCTCGGTACATGTGTGCAGCCCTCCGTACATGTGCGCAGCCCTCGGTACATGTGCCCAGCCCTCGGTACATGTGTCTGTTGAATACTGGTTAGTGCAGGTAGTGAACATACCTATCGCCTAGCATGAGTTCACTCTGAGGACACTCTGAAAAAGTTCTCAGAATTCCAGAGCAGAGTACTGGTTACTGGAGCCTAAGGGAGGAGCAGAGGAAGGACGAGCTGGCCACCCATGCCCACCTGCAGAAGAGCCTCGGTCCCGGTGACCCCTTGCAGACGGTACGGAGAGGCGACTCTCAATGCTGCATCAAGTCCATTTGCTTTGTTTCCTCACTACACGTCTGTTATTTTGATTCCATCTGATTGTTTATGAGAATGAGGGTAACATGGTAGACCAGAAGACAGCTTGTGGAGTTGGTTCTCTTCTACCATGTAGGCCCCAGGAATTGAACCCAGGTTGCCAGGCTTTGTGGCAGCCACTTTACCCCATGAGCCAACTTGCCATCCCATAAGTCCCTTTTTTTAACAGGGCATTCAAGGTAGAGAGGTCTAGCTACGGATGAGGCACACATTCTTCCTGCGTTCCCAGGACTCGGGAGGCAGGAAAACCAGGAGTTCAAGGCTAGTCTGGGCTACCCCAATACTCTGTATGATCAAAACGACAACCAGGCTGCAATTGTGCCCTTAAAACTGCTCGTTCCCCCTCTCTTGCTGTGGCGTAGCTGCTGAGACGCCTTCAAGGGCTGTTGGAAAAGCCTCTTGGTCACTTGAAGTTGATTTCCCATCACCAAAGCTATCAAACTGGAGACGGCTTCTCTAGATCTTGACCTCACTTACTCTTCAAGCCTGTGAGATGCTCACTTGTGAAATAGCAGGGCCCAGGTGAGAGATTAGTGGACCGGCCGGCTGCTGGGGCTGCAAATGCCGCCGGTGGAAACTAGACTGGCTTTGTTGTCTCTTGGCTTTCTTCCTGTCTCAGTTTCCCTAGTGAGAGTGTTAGAGTCATATGCCCCGATTCCCCGCTAAAATTGATTCCTTTAGAAAGCTATTCCAAAGTAAAACCTAGATTTAAGGTAGAGTCACATCTTCAAATGTGGGCCTAGGAAAATATTTCCTATTTAGTTAGCCCAGGCTGGCCTCAAACTCCTGAGCTCAACCCCTCTAGTAGCTGGGATACCTAACCTTGCTTGTGTGAGGGTTTCTAAGTAATTTAAGGGAAAGTTGATAAGCAGACTTAAAACAATAAGAAGAATAGGTGGGGTTGTGCTGGAGAGATGCTCAGTGGTTAGAGCATTCCCTGCTCTTGGAGAGGACCTGGGTTCAGTTCCCTGCGCCCATATGGAGGCTCACAGCCGTCTGTAGCTGCTGATCTCAAGACATAACGTTTCCATTTGACTTTCACAGACTTTGTTTTGTCCTTGATTTAGAATTTTCAAGGTATCTTTCCCGTTAGCAGTAAATCCAATTAGAAGTGGAAACAGTGTACTAGTTGGTGGCGGTGTATGCTGATAATCCCAGCACTTCCTACACAGCAGCAGGAGGTGGCAAGTTCTAGACCACCCTAGGCCTTGTGAGAACTCATCTAAGAAGAGAGAATAGCAAAGCCAGTCTGAAGCGGCTCTGTTTGTCTCTCCTCTGCCCATCCTAAGCGTCTCAGCAGCTCTCAGGTGACATTTCATGATTTCTCTGTCTGAGTGTCTTATCCTTTTGCTTATTATTTCATAATAAAAGTTGCTGTTGATTTTATAGAAAGAGATAGACTCAATAAATTTCACTAAATGTATGTTTAAGTCTTTTGAAAAAGTATTCTCTGAGACTTTCATACAGTGTATTTTTATCATGTGCTCTGCTGTCCTCCAACTCCCCTCAGCTCTCACCCCCTTTGCACCCACACAACTTCTCTCTGAAAAGAAAAGAAAAGAAAAGAAAAGAAAAGAAAGGGGGGATACACTAAAAAGTTGAGTCCTATTTGTGTTGGCCAGCTGCTCCTGAGCTGACGTGGTGTCTGTGGCGAGCGTGGTGGAAGACAACGCCTTCCCTGTCCAAGCTGCTAGCCTTGTGAGGAGCTGCTTGGCCAGGGTGGGACTCACTGCCCATGTCCCCTCCTTCCTGGCTTGGGCTTGTGTAGGTCTGTGTGAGCTGTCACAGCCTCTGCGAGTTCATGTGTGTCTGGCCTGTTGTGTCTGCAGAGTGCTGTTTCATTAAAACCATCTACCACACATGACTCTAACAGTCTTTCTGCCCCTCGTCTGTGTAGATCCCTGAGCCTCGAGGCTAGGGTGAGAAACAGGTGTCCTGTTCAGGCCAGAGTGGTCTACAGTCACGCTCAAAATTTATATTTAATCTTTAAAAAACAAACAAACAAGCAAAACTTTTTGCAAGCTTTTTAGAATGAAAGTCATACTGAAACATGAGCTTCCTCTTGTGTTCCCAAGCTGTTTTAAACTGAGGAGCGCCCTCAAGGACAGTGGTCCTCAGAGATGCTGCCAGTGTCCTCGGAAGTCCACGACAGCTGTCTAGAGATCCTGCTGTGCACTGGAGCTGACCTTTGAGGAGGGGCTGAAGCAGGCATGAGGTGTTTTCCTTTGAGGGTTGCATGGCTGGCGTCCGTGGTCTCTGGTGTTAAGTGGCATCTTCCTTCCAGTCCAGTTTGAGGGATCTGATCGATCTCCTGGAAGAGAGGACACAGGCAGACCCCACCACTGGCAGAAGACCTTGAAGCCGACTCTGTCAGACCACAGCGACAGGGAGAAGGTGGACCCGGGCCTGGCCCTGGAAAAGCAGCCGTGAGTCTCCCTCAGTGACTTCGTCACAGCCTTGCGTGGGGTCCCCTGCCCATTTGGGGCGACCCCTTTCATTTATGAATTCTTGTCCAGTAGGGTTTCTAAGCACAGTGCATTTGCTCAGGATGGAAGGGCTACTATAGCCTACGAATGCTGCATAAGCCTCCTTCCACACAGAGGGGAAGTTTGCTTTATTTGTTTTAATTATTTATTTTGAATGATTGTTTTGTGAGTGTTTTGATACCCAAAGAGACTAGAAGAGGACATTGAAAAGCCTGGAACTGGAGCTGTAGGTAGTTGTGAACCACCATGTGAATGCTAGGAGCTGAGCCCAGGTCCTCTGCAGAGCAGCCAGTGCTCTGAACCACTGAGCCCACCCTCCAGGCCTAGAGGGAACTATTAAGAATTGCACCACCCTCCTGGACTTGGCTGTGTAGGGTTGAAAGGCTCTGTGACTGGGACCATTGGAATCTGTATGGTGTCTGTCCTGAATATGCAGCAGGATCTGCCAAGGCTGTTGAACTGTGCTTTAGTGGAGTGGTCTGTAAGTGATGCTCACAGTGGGGTGCAAGCCCACTGGATTTGCACTGTGACACTGTTTTCTTATGTACCCCTGTTCAGTTGGTATCATGGCACCATTACCCGAGCTGAGGCTGAGAGCCGACTACAACCCTGCAAAGAAGCTGGTTACCTGGTCCGAAATAGTGAGTCAGGCAACAGCAGGTACTCCATTGCATTGAAGTAAGTTCTCTCACCAGGGGCATCCTTGTCTGAAGGCAGGGGTGTGCTGTAAAGAGTCTTTCCTCCCTGAGGGTAGACAGGCAGTCTGGGTCACAAGGATTTACTTGGACAGCAGATGGCGAAACACTGCTCAGGATGCAGAATTGGCACTCGATAAAAACCCGGGTATCTATTACAGTCATGGTCCTGTTTTCGTTATCATAAAACCCGGGTATCTATTACAGTCGTGGTCCTGTTTGCATTATCATAAACCCGGGTATCTATTACAGTCGTGGTCCTGTTTTTGTTATCATTGAATGCTAGCCAGTTTCAACCTCACCCTATCATATCTAAGGCCTCTTAGAAGAGAAACAATTCCTGATTTAAAAGAAAAAGTGAAACTGGGAGGTGGTGGCACACGCCTTTAATCCCAGCACTCAGGAGACAGAGGCAGGCTGATCTCTGTGAGTTCGAGGCCAGTATGGTCTACAGAGAGAATGGCCTGGTCTGTCAGGGATACACTGAGAAACCCTGTCTCAAAAAACGAAAACAAAGAAACAAACAAAAATGGTGCCAGGGCTGGAGAGATGGCTCAGTGGTTAGGAGCACTGGCTGCTCTTCCAGAGGACTAGGGTTCAATTCCCAGCAACCACATGGCAGCCAACAACTGTCGGTAACTCCAGTTCCCAGGAATCCAGTGCTCCTCTGGCCTCTCTAAGGACCAGGTATGCACATGGTGCACAGACACATACATAGGCAAAACACCAGTAACATATAAAGTAAAGAAAGAAAGGAAAAAGAGTCGTGTCTAGGGTTGGGGCTCTAGCGCAGCGGGAGAGTACTTGCCTAGCACACACAAGCCCTGAGTTTGTCCAATAGTAGCAGTGCAAAAAAATCAGTCAATAAATTTAAAAAGACAGAGCAGGTCAATCTCTTCTATAGTTTTTTTTAAGATTTAAAAATTTTTTACGTTAATGATTATTTGCCTTCATGTATATATTATAGCACATACATGCCTGGTACCCATGGAGTTCAGAAGAAGGCATCAGATCCCCTGGAACTGGAGTTACAGAGAGTTGTGAGCTTCCATGTGGGTGCTTGGAACTGAACCCAGGTCCTCTGCAAATGCTGTTAACCACTGAGCCATATCTCTGGTACACACACACACACACACCAATTCTTTTTTCCTTTCCCTTTTTTTTTTCCGACAGGGTTTCTCTCTGTAGCCCTGGCTGTCCTGAAACTCTGGAGTTCAATTTGCAGACCAGGCTGGCCTCAAACTCACAGAGATCCTCCTGCCTCTGCCTCCTGAGTGCTGGGATTAAACCCTATGTGCCACCATGCCTGGTACTCCCGTGTAGTCCAGGTTTCTCTCTAACATAGTGATCCCCTGCCTCCCTCCCCAGTAAGAGAACTACAGACATGTGCCAACACACCCAGATTTGGTCATTTTTCCTTATTCCCTAGTACGAGGGACCTCAATGAATATTTGAATCCTTGATTGTCAAGATGCCAGCTGCATTTGATACTAGTTAGTCTCTTCTGGTGAAGGAGGAAATGCTGAGTTGCCTGTCTTGCTCTCTCTAATTGTGCACAGAAAACTCACTTTTGCCTGGTGGGCTTGGCAGAACGTGTCTCATGGAAATTCTCGTTGCTCTGAATTCAGTGGCATTATATCGGAGGATCATTGTCAGAAGCCCTAACAGCACTTCCTTCCTGAGGAAGCTGAGCCCCTGCAGCTGAAACAATCAGACTGGAAGGGAAAGGAGGGGGAGGGGCACAAGAGCTCAGAAAACGGGGTAGGCCACGCAGACAATACCAGGAACAGCCACTGTGCTCCTGAAAGTGGTGTTCGGGATTAAATCTCTGAGCCTTCAGGGCCAGCTGCCATTATGTGCAGCTAGGACTGGTCTTTCCTCATGGGGCAGGGCCAATGGACAGTTATTGTTGTTATTATTATTAATGTGTTCCTTTGGGGAAAAATAAAGGAGAAGTAACCTCACATATCTTTTTAGCAGTGGAGGGGGTTGAATATAAACTGTACAATGGCTTGGGCTTCACAAGTCTTAGAATCTGGGCAGTAGAAGGGATTTATTTAGCTTTTCCCTCCAGTCCTGACCACTGGTGTGTAATAGTGATAAAGAAGTTGGGATGCCATGCATTTAGGCTTAGAAACTTCCAAACACGTCATCAGCTTGTTGAATGCTTCTCTGTATATGTAGAACAATTGCAGGACAAGAAGAGGACCCATGCACCCATTGTGAATCTGGCTGGGATGGTTTCCAGAGGGGACAGACTATCTGCTCACTCATTCATGTCTCCTTGTTTTTCTCCTCTAGGACCAGTCAAGGGTGTGTCCACATCATAGTGGCTCAGACGAAAGACAGCAAGTACACGCTGAATCAGACTAGCGCTGTGTTCGATAGCATCCCTGAAGTGGTACACTATTATTCCAGTGCAAAGCTGCCTTTCAAAGGGGCAGAACACATGACCCTACTCCACCCTGTGCACAAGCTTCACTAAACTTTAGCCAGCAAGAGCCCAGGCACCTTCAAGGGTGTTGGCACCCAGCATCACGTGGACAGGACTCTCTGCTGCTGCAGACCGGAAGTTGGCGCCTAGAAGTCAAAGTCTTTGGTTTTAAATCCAGGACCCATGGTCTGATCCGTTCTTTCTCTTCCTGCCAAGTAGCTACACTGTAAGAAAGTATCCCTTGCCTGTTGCCTTCTTCTCCCTTGGAGTAGGAGGTCCGTTTGGGGTAGATCTAGAATTCGGGAGCACTGACTCATCCCTCAGGGCTGTTCCCCAGAGTGCCTAGCCTCTGAACCACAGAGAATCCCATGACCACGTGGAAGATCCTGCAGTGTGGGGACTGGACGGACAGTGGGAAGTGGGAACAATGGACAGGACAAATTTCTCCATGTCCTGGCACAGCTGTGGCCTTCACACACACGCACAACTTAAGGACTGTGCAGAGCATTATTGGCAGTCAACCTTCCTAAGGGTTTGCTTTCTCCTTCTCTCTGGACATCCGTTTCCAGTCAATCAGTACAAGCAAAAGCTGGATGGAAGTGCCCAGGTTAAAGTGCTGTCTGTAACCAAGCAGTGCCATGCCTCGTGGAACTCTGATTATTATAAAACATGCTCCAAGGAGCTGGCTTCTGATTCTAAAAACCACACAGAGCTCAGCAGCTGTTTTGTTCCTGGGTGATTACATAATTCAAACACCTTTTGTTTTCTCGTCGTGCATTTAAGTTGCTTGGAATTATCTTTCAGTTTTCTCTCTAAAATTAGATTTACTCTGGATTTTTAGTAATTTTTTTACAACAAAATTGGGATCCAGTTGTATGAACTGAGTCACTGGTCTGGGAAGAGTTCCCCATGTACAGAACAAGCCAATTTGTGCCTATGGAAACATTTTGAAAGGACTGACATTGTCTCCACTGCCCTCCAAGACACTACATCATTGTACTTTCACCCTTGTGACCAGGGCAGTGAGGGGGCGCTGTGGGGAATGGGGTGGACCAAACTGGACAAATGGTTCTTGCTCAGGTGTGTAAACTGGGCCTCAAGACTGTTGCCATGGCAATGCACTGACCACCCTCAGGGGACAGTGAATGTTTGTGGCTTCTTTCAGGTGCACAAGAAATATTAACCTGGTCAGACTGCTTAGGAAAATACAGTTCCAAACTTAGCATCCGTCACTGGGCCACTGTGACTGAAACAACGTTTCAGTGAGGGTGTGAGCCAGAGGGTGGTGTGATCTTTCTGTTTTAAAAAAGGTGAAGGGTTTTTCTCAGTGGAGCCCGGTGCTATTCCCAAAGGCTGTTCTCACAGTACCGATGATTGCGTGCAGCGCAGTGTTTCCATTTTTAAGTTTCAGTAGCCAGAGTTCCAGTTCCATTCAGCAAATGTTTGTTATCATTTATTGTCTTGTATATGTGCACTGTTCGCTATGTTAAGCCTATTTTTAGCTCATCAATCTAGCTGCAAAGACTTATTTTTTGCTTAGCCTTCCTTACTCTTCAAAGGAAACCGAGCTGTTGTCTTTAATAAACGATGAGAGAATTATAAAATATTTCTGTGTGTGGAAGAATTCAGGTCCACACCCAGCGATCTGATGTATGCGGGCCTGGCAGTCAGTGTCTCCTGGGCTCTGCTGCACGCCCAGCTGTTCTTTGTGTGATTGGAAGTGGAGGAGTTTATATATAGTCCAGTCTTCACAGTAGCAGGGGAGGGGGCTGTAAAAAGCAAAAGTATTGCAGATTAGTGGAAGGCCAGTGAGGGAGTGGGTTATAGCTGCTATTTTCTGCCAAGGTTGTGACACAAGGTGACAGATGCCAGTGAGCTCACAGCTGGGCTGTGGCCTAAAGTACCCTGTGTTCTAAAAACAATTAGGCCCAGCAGGGTGTCCTAAGCGCTCTCTGTGAGCCTGAGCCAGTTGCTCTGGCGCTTTGGAGCTCCGAACCCTTGGACTTTCTTCCTTTTTCTCCTGAGAAAGTATTTCCCTGTTACCTTCATTCCTTTGAATTGATTGTGTCTCCCAGAAAATTTTTTTCTACAAAGATCGTCTTTTGGTAAACCCTCAGGATGCCCCTTCTTCTTTAGAAAAACATATTTGTAAAACTGCTCTGTCCCAGGGCATTGATTTAGAGAGGGTCCCTGAGAACAGAGGGTCCCATGTGTTCCAGCTAGCTACCTGGGGGATGGAGGCAAGAGTTCAAGTCTAACCTGGGCACAGAGTGAGAGGGTTTCCAGAAAGAAACAGGCAAATGGCATTTCTATTCCTGTGATGCCTCAGTGGTTTCTATTAGGATGTGTTTGACCCCTGGGTCTGCACATTTAAGTAGGAATTGGCAGAGGTGCAAGGCTCTGAGTTTGAGCCTATTCCTGGGCTGTACTTTAGGGCTGGAGAAATGGCTCAGAGATTGAAAGCATTTTCTGCTCTTTGCAGAGGGCCCTTGTTCAGTTCCCAGCTGCCCTGTTCCAGGGAATCTGATAGCCTCTCTGGCCTCTGAGGGCACCATGCTTGTACCTGGTACACATACATATATACAAGCAAAACACACACACATAAATTCTTTTTGAAGCTTGAAAAATAGGAATAAAACAACGGAGGGATTTTAGTGTGCGCCACAAAAGCAATGATGCTAAGTGGACAAGCGTCTTTTCAAGTCATTAGTGTGTGCCTTAACAGGCCCCTGGAAGACAGCCTTACAGGAGGAGCTCTGAGTTCAAAGTCAGCCTGGGCAACAAAGTGAGTTCCAGGACAGTCAGGACTACATAGAGAAACCCTGTCTTGAAAAGCCAGCCATCCAACCAAGCAACCAACACAGCCTTACTCTTAGCCGTTTAAAGTCTGTCCCACTGTCCTGGAGTTGGGTGACTGGCCTCTGCCTCTGGGAGGGGAGCTGGGCAGAGAACCATAGTTCTTGTTCATTATTTGGATTGTTTACCAGTGTTAATGTTTGATTCAGAGGAACAACTGTGAGACACTCTTTAGTGGCTTGCTAAACGATTCTGCCCCTTTTACTAAAATGCCCTTTGAGTTACGAGCTAATGCCTCATCTTCCCTTGCCAGTGTCAAGAAGAAACCAGTGGGTTCTAGCTTTCCTTCCTCCTGCACATGCTTCCACGATACTTAGGACTTCACTGATTTCCCTTGAACCCCACATCCGTTGTTCGTCTTTCTGTCTTCTATAGCCAGCACCAGTTTAATCTTAGGTCCCGTCAGAATTGCTCTTTCTTCTCATTGCTGCTCAAGAAACTTGACCAACTGTGAGCCTTTCCTTCCTCGCGGGCCGTTTGTGATGAAAGATGGTGTTCTACTGCCATCTACTGGAGTAATGGAGAACTGCAGATGAGACCTAAGCTGTGCATTTCAGGGTAATTTGTCTAAAAGCTTTCTGATATAGTTCATAAATCAGAATAAATGGCGACATGGCAGTTGCCGTCTTGAACTATACCTTTCCATAGGAAAGGGTGATTTTTCTCCTAGTATGACAATCACCCGTGAAGCCCCTGGACCCGGGCTCGGTCATGTAGTCCACAATCTTCTTTCTATTTTTGAAGACCACGCTGTCAACAGATCATTGAGATTGGCTTCTGTATGTCAAGTTCTTAGCTGTTTCATATGTTGTCAGGAGGATTTGACATTTTAAATATCGATTAATACATTGTAACTTTTTAAAATATTTAAGAGATTATAATGCAGGTGGCTTGACAGTCCATATTGTATCGGAATCTTATAAATTGTTGGCTCTCTCGCATGGGCCAGCATAGCTGCGTGCCTTCCAAAGGATGCTTTACTCTGAATGTGACTTTCAATAAATGCTTTGCCAGGAAAAACAGTCATTTAGCTCCTTTCAGTTAGCTGAAGATTGTTTGTTTGTGTTGCGTTGCATTGTGTTGAGTTGTGACGATGGGTTGCGTGACCAGGGCTGAGCTGCCCCCATCAGCTCACTAGTGTTGACAGTCACCTCCCTTCGTGGCAGGTACTTCCTGTGCAGTCACCCTCTTGGGGCTTTCTGTGAAAGCGCTGATGTGGGAGTGTGCCAACACAGGGGCAGCCCACAGCCGGAGCGTCCCTCACGCCACCTTAGAGCCTTAAAGCTTCTCTGCTTTCCCTGGGGAATACAGTAACAGCGCAGGTTTCTTCAGTGGCTTAGATGTCTTCCACAGCACGTCTCTTTGTTCTCCTCCTCTGAGCTTCAGGAGGGGTGTGTGTGTATGTGTGTGTATCTCTGTATGTGTGTGTGTGTGTATCTCTGGGTGTGTCTGTGTGTGTGTGTATCTCTATGTGTGTGTGTGTCTGTGTCTCTGTGTGTGTGTCTGTGTGTGTGTATCTCTGTATGTGTGTGTCAGTGTGTGTGTATCTCTATGTGTGTGTCTGTGTATCTGTGTGTGTGTGTCTGTGTGTGTATCTCTATGTGTGTGTGTCTCTGTGTGTCTGTGTCTCTGCGTGTGTGTCTCTGTGTGTGTATCTCTGTATGTGTGTGTCAGTGTGTGTGTCTGTGTATCTCTGTGTGTCTGTGTGTGTATCTCTATGTGTGTGTGTCTCTCTGTGTCTGTGTCTCTGTGTGTGTCTGTGTGTGTATCTCTGTATGTGTGTGTGTCTGTGTGTGTGTATCTCTGTATGTGTGTGTGTCAGTGTGTGTGTATCTCTGTATGTGTGTGTCTGTGTGGGTGTCTGTGGGTGTCTGTGTGTGTATGTGTGTTTTACTGATACAGCCATTTGTGGGATTTCACACTTAAAACTTGGTTGTGAGGCTAAAAAAAAAGAAATGTAAAGTTTAAATTTACACATGAAGCATGTCGGCACAGGATTCGAGCCTCAGCCCTTGAGAGGTGGAGGCAGGAGGACTAGGAGTCCGAGGTCATCCTCTGTTATTGGAGTTCAAGAGCGGCCTGGGCTACCTTGTCTTAACAAGGGGTAAGGTGTCTGGGAACTCTTAAGTCACGTGGCTCACTGTCATCCCTCTAAAATCTAGAGCAGTGGTTCTCAACCTGTGGATCTCGACCCCTTTGGGGTTTGAATGACCCTTCCACAGGGATTTCCCTAAGACCATGGGAAAACATGGATATATAATTATGTTTTTTTATGTTGGTTTTTGTTTTTGTTTTTCAAGACAGGGTCTCTCAGTAGCTTTGGAGCCTGTCCTAGAACTAGCTCTTGTAGACCAGGCTGGCCTCGAACTCACAGGTCCTGCCTCTGCCTCCCGAGTGCTGGGAGTAAATACATAATGATTTATAACAGTAGTAAAATTATAGTTATGAAGTAGCAATGAAATAATTCTATGGTTGGAGATCACATTAATAAAGTTGAGAAGCTTTATTAAAGGCCATGGCAATAGGAAGGTTGAGAAACCACTGCTCTACTTCACTGCAAATAAAGTTACCTCACTACTTTTGAAAAAAGAAAAATGTCCAAAGGTCATCTAGATGCGCAGTCCTGGCTGGAAACCGCCACTGAACATTTGAGGGCCTCGGGCAGGTACACTGGTAGCCCAGTACTTTTTACATGATTTTTGTTATTTTGTTTTGTTTTTTCGAGACAGTTTCTCTGTGTAGCCCTGGCTGTCCTGGAACTCACTCAGTAGACCAGGCTGGCCTCGAATTCACAGATCCACCTGCCTCTTCCTCTTGAGTGCTGGGATTAAAGGCGTGCACCACACCCACCCGGCTTATTTTTTGTTTTTTTAAATAGTTATTTCATTTTTAATTATCTGAAGA
>LOEQ01003536.1:14853-47470 GCA_001685075.1 Bramus lutescens
GAGAACAGGAGAATTCTGGGAAGGAGGAAGTTGATTCCCCCACTCCTGCCCAGATCACCGAAGCAGCAGGATGTGATCTGCCCCACTGAAAAAGGTACTGAGCCACATGATTAGCATAGATAAGAATAATGGGTTAATATAAGCTAAAAGAGGTAATAAGTAGCCTGACCTAATGGGCCAATCAGCTTTATAACTTATAGAGATCTCTGTGTGATTTTCTTTGAGGCTAAACAGCTGTGGGAATCGGGCAGGACAGTAAACCCCAACAAGCAGCCCCTCATGTTACATGTTCTGTTGGTGTGGTGCCACTGAAAAGCCAATTGAATACTAGAGAAAGGAATATTCTAAAAGCAATCAAACAAACAACCAAATTCAGCTGCAATAAAAAGCAAACAAACATGGACTTCATTTAGGATGGAGTTGTCAAGAAAAGCAGAGACCTTTTGGTATCTACAAGTGATGGCATTACCAGTGAGAACAGTTCTTGATGGAGTCTCCGCATGGGAGTTGCCAAGTAAGACAGGAAGGAAGTACCTGTGGAGGGGCATGCGGGCTAATGTTTATTGTCAACAGGACAGTATTTTACGATCACCTAGGAGACATACCTCTGGGTGTGTATGTGCATACATGTCCGGTGTGTTTAAGGAAGGAAGACCCATCCTGAGTGTAGATGGTATCATCCTACAGGCAGCTCCTAAGATCAACACAGTGATGAGAACTGAGCATCAGCATTCAACTCTTTCAGCATCCTGAGTATGGACATCATGTGACCATCCTGCTCACCTGCCTGCTACCATGCTCTCCCACCATGTTGGACTCTATATCTTCTCAAATCATGAACTGAAATAAAACTTCCTTTGGTTGTTTTTTGTCAGGTATTGTGCCATAGAGACAAGAAAGGTAATTAATTAGCCCATGGGGCTTGGAAATGGTGCTGCGGGTTAGGCTTGGGGAATGCAGCCATATAATGGATTCTGCAGGACCGAACTCTGTTGGTTGGGGTTCTAAAGGTCATCACAGTCATCTGCTGGTATACCCAGAGCAGATGCTTTGCCAACAGCAATAAGGAGAGAGAGTGCAGTTCTCAGAGGCCTGAGGCTGAACCTCACATCTCAGGACCTGTGTGAGCCACCTTTAGATGAGGAGAACTTTCCTGCAAGTGAAGTGGGAGCCACAGGGCTTGGTCCTATCCTGTTGCTCCCGACCTAAGAACCGAGCCTGCAGGGAGAAGTGCAGAGTTGGAATGTGTGCGCATTTCTTTAGCTTGTTTTCTGGTCCAGGTATGGTTTGGGGAGTCTCCTTGGCTTTTAAATCTGGAAACTTCACAAGGAACTCAGCTCAGCATTGTCTCTAGAGCCAAAACCAAGAATCTGGGGAATGAGGCCCAGTAGGACCCTTTTTTATGAGCTGGACTGTGCTTCCCTGAGGCTTTGCTGAGTCTGCTGTCTTGGAGAATGGTGGGCGAGCTGGCTATGGCTTGTTTTGGAGGAGGATCTGGCACCCCCATGGGGGCCTCCAGGCATATCAGATACTGGCCTCCTGCCGGACTTTATTTAATACCTTTGTGTGGGCGGGACTATTGGATAAGGACTTGCTCAGTTGCCCACTCACACAGGAATGCTGCTGCTGGTGCTATGTCTGAGGCAAAGGACAGTGAAGGAACACTTGCCACAGCTGGCCAGGACCCTTCCCTGACCCTTTGGCAGCAGAGCCATGTTGCAACATCTCCTCAAGAGAAGGCTCTGTTCCCAGAGGCTCTGCCAGCAAAGCACGCGAGGGCCAGTTTTGTTCCTTTTGAGACATTTCTTTTTGCATCTCTGGCAGCTGTATCCCCTAGTTTCTCATTGTCCTGATCCCAAGCGACTTCTTGTAAAGGGCAGAAGCACTTCGAACGGAGCAGTAACCTGTAACCTGTTCCTGTACTCTGCTTCCAACGCTCCCATCCTAAGGAAGCACCCTGTTGGGACATGTGGCTCCTTATTGCTGGCCAGAGGGGACAGCATATGGCTTGAAACACCAGACATTCCAAGCCCCTTGACTATGTTTCACAACTTGCGTCAAACCTTCAAACGTGTAAGTGTGAGTCAAATATTGTCATCTGTGGGCCAGGAGTTCTGCTTTGCCCAGCCTAGCATTCTCTGCTGTTAGTTGGTAAGGTGAAATCATTTTGTCACCCCAAACCAGGTAGACAATATGGACCACTGTGCCTTGTACAATCTTGGCAGTTGATGGGTTCCCACCGAAGAAGGAAGGATAACCCTCCAGTGCCTCAAATGCCCATCACAGTCTCTGCAGATTGTCCCCAGCAGGTTTCAAGGTCTCTGACATGGCCCTGCTCCCCAGCTTGTCTTCATACACATGGCAGACAGCTCTGGGCTATTTTTTCTCTCCTCGAAAGAAAGACACACATGAGAAATAGACAAAAATAAAAACAAACAGCAAAACAAACCATCCTTGCAGACCTGCAGTGTCTGCCTTGATAGAAAAATAAACTTTGTCTGGTTTTCAGGCAAAGATTATTTGCAAAGGCCACCCCACGTGTGTGGCTCTGGAAAATCCTCTGGATACTGCCATCTATTGCTAAAATGGCCACACGGTTTTCTTGGCCCAGAACGCGGCTTTGCTGCTCCTCTCGTCAAGAGATAAACCTGTTTCCTCATGCGATAGACCCAGGCTGACCCGTGACTTGCTTTAGATACTGGAGTGTGGCTATGTTAAACATGTGCCAGTTTTGAGCCTGGGCCTCCGAGAGCACTACCCACTTTCTTTCACTGTCTTGTGACCACTAAGTAAACAAGTTCAAAATAGCCAGCTACGGGGTGACAGACGCGTGGCTAATCATCTTGCTGCAGAGACTTGACAGCCATCCAACCACCAGAACAGCTGGGTACCAAGTGACCCCTCATTTGATAGTAGGCATGCTAGCCTAGCTGAGCAAGTTAGCTGAGAAGACCCATCTTACCCAGCCACTGGATGGTGAAGAGAAATGAATGGTGGTTGTTTATAGCCACCAAGCTTAGGGATCATATCTCAGCCCCTTAAGGTTCTCTGAGGATCATCTAAGATGATGCAACACTGTAAACCTACACAGAATGCTGTATGATTCCTACATAGAGTTATGGAATTGGAAGAGACCACAGAAATCTTTAAGAGCATGCATGAAGTCATGTGACAGGAACTTCACTTCCTAAGCTCCCATTATCTCATTTAATTCTAAAAGCCCATTTTCAATGTTTTGAGAATTCCACCCCTAGCCAGGATTCACACTAATTATTGCGTAGCTACCCTTACAGAAAGCTAAAGGCCACATCTTTAATTATTGGTGTTTAAAACTCTGATTCGTATATTTAAAGACTACAGTTGAGGCCTGCTAACTAAAAGGGATGAATGATAATGCAAAAAGAAAGATGAACACATCTTGTTTGTAGAAGACCAGGAATAGCTAGTGACTTTACTCTCTGCTATGGAGATAATATGGGAAGTAAGTACTGTTGACAGTAGTTATGAGCTGTGGGGCTGCCTAATTCAGGCTGATCTGCTTCAGCAACAGCCTTGGTTAATAGCACAGCTGGCTTGGAGATTAGAGAGCTGTTTTTGCATTCACCAACATATAGGTTTGCATAGATGTGTATCTCTTGTGGGAGAAATCTCAGCTCCATAATGGCTGAATGAGAGAAGTCGCTATAATCACAGTATTTGAGTTGCAGTCCTAATGTCCTTCTGTACAACTCCTGAGCTCTTAGCACTTCTGTTTCCTTATTTTCAGAACAGGGATTAATGAGATAATGAAAATTGAACCACCATAGGAATATCAGCTGCTGTTATTATTAAAAGGGCAGAACCATTACTGAAATTGAGGTGTTGCATTAATCAAGGAGGTGTATTTGTCTTGGTTCAAGAGCCAAAGCTCCTGGAACAAGGTTTACCAGTGTCACAGAAATTTTTGTGGGTGATCAGAGCTATTAATTGACAATACCAAACATGACAGAAAAACCCAGTTAACTCTGCGTGATGTAGCCTGGCATTTCTTCTTCAATTTGGAAGTAACAAGTGCTGGCATGGGTCTAATTGTGCAGTAACTCCCTCTTCCTACCCTATACGCTCATCATATTGGCTTTTGTCCTCATGCATAGTGCCCCATGGTCTCAAGATAGCTACTGCAGTTCCTGTCAGAAAAGGGAAATGGTGGAACCTAGAACTTTCTCAGATTTTTTTTCCTCCTTTGTTTAGGTTATGTTGGTTAGAAATGTGTCCTGACCACCTAAATGATAAGATTATCAGCCTTTTGCAGACTGACTCCTTAGCACAAAGAGCTAAATAAGAAAATATTTAGGATTGTGTTGGCTGAACCAACAGAGCTCCTATAAAAAAAAAAACCTTTAAATCTTTAAGTTTTTTCTTTTCTGTTGTTTACGGTTCCTGACTTTTTTTTTTTTTGGTTATAGACGCATTTTGTTTCTTTATAAGAAAGCAGACACCAAAAGCTATAATGTTTAAAGGAGTCAAGTAAAAGGCTCCAGTCTTTTTTCGGCGTTGAGCAGGGTCTGGGAACTGACCAACAGTGTGCGATAGCTGCCTATAGCTTTTTCTTGCACCCCAAAACCAAGAAGATGTCTGATGGTCAACATCCACGAAAGACTGCAGCCCGTGGTCTTTTTATGGGGAGGGGGGAATGAGGGCCATATCTCTACGGATTTTTTTCCTGTGTTATACCTGTAGTAATTATTTTTCTCATGCTATGACATAATATTTGACAAAGGCAACTGAAGGAGGGAAGAGTTTAATTTGGCTCATGGTTTGAAGCCTGTGTAGGAGTGGGAGTCGTGGCATCAGAAAGTATAATGCTAGTATGCTGAGGTAGTGCCTGCATATTGAGTCAGGAAACAGAGACATGAATGCTCATCTCATTTTCTCCTTTTTATTCAGCTTAGGACCCCTGTGGGTGACCATCTTCCCTCCTCGGTTAAGCTTCTGTTGAAACACCCGTAGGCATGTTCAAAGGTGTATCTCCTAGGTGATTCTAAACCCCATCAAGTTGTCAGTCAAGATGAACCTCCACAATATCCTGTATAGATTGGTTTTTGGATTGTTAGTCTTTATCTTTATAAGATTTTTCTAATGCCTGTTTGTAAGTGTCTGCTTGTCTGTATGTGCACCATGTGTGTACAGATGCCTGCAGAGGCCAGAAGGTGGCACTAGATCCCATGGATCCCATAGAACTGGCATTATAGGCCATTATTTGGTGCTGGGAATCTAATCCAAATAGCAATTACAATAAATTACAATAGCAACAAATAATCACTGAGTCATCTCTGAGTATGATGGTCTCTATTTTTTTTTTTATCACAGATAAGCAAGAAAACAAAATCCACTTCAAATTTGATAATGTCCTAACAGTAAAACTTTGAGGCAAAGTCTGCAATCGAAATTCTATCCTCTAGGCTCTGAGTCTGAAAGAAAAGACAACAGCTGGTATTGACAGAGTGGCTGCTAAGTAAATAAAGAAGGTAAAAAATGACGTACTAGATGTCACAATCTGCAACATGTTAGGGATTAGCTGCTCTTGTCCTCACCATGGAGACTCATTTGGAAGAAAAAGTAAAAAATGTGGCTTGATTTAGAGCTGATGATATCGTGTGTCTAGTCAGCCGAGATCAAAAGCCTGCTGGCCTGTAAAGCCCTGCTAATGAAATGAGAGCATCGGCCTGGCTCCTCTTGGGTGTGTCAAAGGGAAGCATTGCTGGGTATCGGGCCAAGGGATGTGAGTCATAGTATGTTCTACGGGGGTAGCTATGGCCATGTGGCCTTGCATTCGACTCCACGAGAGCTGCACACTACAGACTGTGTATGGTCATTCTTTCTGTACCTGTGACGTGGTGACTGAATAGCTCTGTTTATTTCCATATTGTGTGAGCAGAGCCCTTTGTTTAAGGCTTTCTTTAAAAGAAAGACTTCATGTATGGTATGTGTGCTTGTGACTGTGTATATGCACATTATGCCATCATGGTGTTGTAATATGGAAAGCAATTGGCTTTCAGATTCTCATTCTGTAAAATTAGATTTTGAACAGCCTACCTGTAATAATTATGCATCTTGTTTTTCTGAGACTGGAAACCAACATGGGGATGGTGAGATGTATTCTCTTCGGATAACTCTGGGGAATCCTGCTGTGGAGCCAAGGCAATCACAGAAGTGAATGTCACACTCTTTTCAATGAAGAATTCATGTGAAGACAGACATAAAAAAAAGCATCCTTAGTTTGAAAACTCACCGAAAGAAAATTCCTGCAGCCTATGCTATTCGGTGGGCTGGAAAGAACTTCGTCACGGTAGGCCTTGTTATCCTGTGTCGGGACACATTCTTTCGTGAGTACAATGGAAACCAGTGGCCTTGCAGAACGCCCTTCTGCAAATTCCATGTGTACTGAATTTCCATGGAATTCCTATTTATAACACAGCAGAGGTGCTGAAGACCTGTCAGAGCTACACTCAAAGCTTAACTGAAGCACTCTCGTTTCCTCTCCTTCTGGCCTTTGGTTACTGAAAACATTTGCTGAAAATTGCTGCCCCACTCAAGAACTGTCAAAGGTAATTGTGTTGCACAGAAGTTACCAAGAAGCATGAAGTAATATGGTTACCACCTGGCGACCAAGTTAATAGAACCTGTCTGATGAGCCGCCAGCCCTGCCACATGTGAACACACCAGTTTGTGTCTGAGAGACACGACAGCATAAATTGGTAAGGAAGACGTGGATCAGGGGCCTCATAGTGGGAATTTATGATACAAATCCCCATGTAAGGGCAGCTGTCAGGTCACCGAATCCAGTGAGGTCTATGGGTCTGCAAACAGCAGCCCGAGGAAGATGGAGGAAGGAAAACTTCTAGGGGGGATGTGGACCTGCGTGAAATAAGTAGCAGCCCTTCAAAAATCAAGGCCTAGACTTGGCTACTTTCACATCTGGCAGTGACCTTGGTGTCTGTTAAAATAAAGCTCAGACTCATGTATCAGAAGGGGCTCAACCTGAGTACTCCCTGCCCTGATTCTTTAGCTTCTGGCTCGGCTGTGCTCTCCAGAGGAGCTAGCATCTCGTTTCCTGTGCACATTCCCCACAGAAAAAAGCCTGCCCGGTCCCAGAATCCACTCTCAGGGTCATATGTCTTCTAGAAAAAGTATGGCCCTAACTTGAACTTAGGTATAGGTGACTCTATTTACCTGGCCCAAACTCCACTATGCCTCCACATTCAACAATGAAACTGTCTACATGAAATTGTCTTTTCCTGTGGTTAGAAATTGTTTGGTTTGGCTAGATATGAATCCAGTGATATCTCATCGAACAGACAAGGCACAGTTCAGAAATGAAGCACCAGGATCTGGACCTATGTGAGGTCTCAAATCTGAATTACCATGATGGAGTTCTGCATGCAGTCAGCTTATACATGAGCTTATGTAGAGTTCCTGCATTAAAGGAAAAACATTTTTGTTAGTCACAGTTGTGATTTGATATTCAGAAAATAATCCTTACTTCTCAAGCAGTAATTAAATTGAAATCAAGGCTTGCTATGTAATTTAGACAAATGAAAATATGGGGCCTTTTCATTTTTTTTCAAAAAGCAGGTGGATAAAACCTCCCTTTCTTTTCTGACATCTCAGCATTTCATGGAACTTCATTGCTTCTGCAATCAAACGCAAGGTCTCATGCATACTAAGCAAGTGCCCTATTTCTGAGATCCCTCCCTTGAGGAGTAGGTGTACCCTTCATCAGCACCTACAAGTAAAGATGGCACTTTCTCATTCAAGTCATCCCATATGGACAGTGGGCAGGGGAACAGCAGTGTGCTGGCTCCATCTGGACAGAAGTTTAGATGTTTAGATGTTTAGAGGTGCATATAGTTTAGAACCCATATAAAAGGGCCAAGAGGTAGCAAGGCTAGGATGTACAGGAGCCAGCACTGCCTGGTACACACAATGCTCATTATTTTATTGACTTACAAAACTCAAAGTCAAAGACAAAATGGTTAAGAACTTCAGTATGGTAGCCATAGCATTAAAACCAGTGCGATGTCTTCTGAATGTGAGAGTTATGATGGATTCTTTCTGGGCTGGCAAGATGGCTCAGCAGTGCTTGCTGCTCTTGCAGAGAATTCAGATTCAGCTCCCTGCACACACAGCAGCTCATCCATTCAACCACCTGTCACTCTGGTTCCAAGGGAGCTTGTATCCTCTTTTACCCTCCACAGGCACTGTGCATATGTGCTACACATAAATACATGCAGGTAAAGCACTCATATATATTAGATATAAATAAACAAAATCTTCAAAAATAATTCTCTTTCATCATTGTGACCATATATAGTTCAATAGCTATCAGGAATTTTTGTGGTGGCTTTTGGATTCCTCTACTGTCCTATATAGTCTGGTTTTAATTTCTGGATGTATTCAGGATCTTCCCTTTACTCCTGATATTCTGAGAGTTCTCAGTTGTGCATCTTGGCATGAATTTTTTTATTATTCATGCTTTTGGGCCCTCAGGGAAAAACAAAAAACAAACCTTTAAACCTGTAAATGCATTCCCTCAGTTTTGGGAAATTGTCTTGCGTGATTTCTTTGATGGGTTTTCTTTTTTTTTCCCTTCCGTTGTTTTCTCTTTCCACTTCCTAACAGATGTTGAATCATTCCTCTAATTTGCTTTTTGTGTTGGTCAACTTTCCATTGCTATAACAAAGTACTTAAGTCAATCAGCCTGCAAACAGAAGAGATTTATTTTCCGTCCGTTTTGGTGGTTCCAGCCCATGAAGTTGGCCTCGCTGCTCTTAGGACTGTGATGAGGCAGAGTCTGCGAAGGGAGCATGGGACAGGACATGCTATGGTCTACTCATGTTATGATCACATAACAAAGAAGTGAAGGAGGGGGAAGCCAACAGTCCCTCCCTGAAGACCTCCCATAGGTCTCGTGGCCTGAAGGATTTAGCATCTCCCATGTTTGCTGGTCTAGAAAACAAATGGCAGTTTCCTTATATTGTTCAGTGTGACTTTTTTCCCTATGCCCTTTGAGATTTTTCTCCAAATTTGTCAATGTTCTACTGAACAACAACAAAAAATTGAGAATCATATGTTGGATCTGTTCTCTTTTTCTTTGTTCCTTTTTTTTTTTAATGGCAATCTGTCCTTATATGGATACAATGCCTTTTCCTGCTTGGAAATACTAACGTTTCAAATTTTTGGTACTGGGGGTCATACATGCTAGGCCAACACTCTCTCACTAATCTGTGTCACCAGCCCTAATGTTTTCATTAGTTCTGTCTTAATACTGATCTTTTTCTCTTAGATGTCATTCATTCATGCTGGGATTCTTTGCGGAACCTGGTACTTGCTATGACTGAGTGCTCTAAGATCATGGATAGAAACCTTATTGACTTCACCACTTGGAGAGCAATGCATCAATGAATGATTCATTGAAGACCTCTCACATCTCAGCATCTATGACTTCATTGAGCTATTTAGAAGAGGATCTCTTACTAGACTGTGTGTGTGTGTGTGTGTGTGTGTGTGTACGCATGTATGCATGTAAGCTCTAGGAGGAAGTTGGAGCTAGGCCTCTGGGAACACCTTGGCTTTCTACTATGGTAGACTTTAGCTCCCCTTTGTCTTATTTCTGCTTTTCTCTGGTTCATAAACACACTAACTCCATGATGCTCAACATGAGGAAAGAGACTCCCTGGCTTTAACCAGCTAGGGTGGACTTTCCACAAAAACCCTTTCTATGGCGGCCTTATCTGCCTTGTCTTCTGCAATATTCATCACTTACACACAACTGAAAAACTTGGCGCTTCCTCTTGGAGAAGTGTCTGCGTTTCTACTTGTCTGAAAGCATCTGGCTTTCCCTTTGTTGCATTCTGCCAAGATAATTAGCATTCTTTCTCTCATTTCTCACTTTCCAAAAATGTGTTATATGTATTTATGGCAAATGGACTCTCATTCTTTTGGACGGTGTTTACTAACTTGTTTTCAAAGATTAAATGACAGTCACTTTAAATGGGTTTGGAGTAGGAAGAAATGGTAGTGATGGCCAGTTATATTTGCAATCTGAAGTACTATAGAGATCCTAATCTCTGGTGGTATGCAGACCTGTTCACTGTTAGGTGGAGCCTTGCTTTGTAGTCAGCAAAACAGGAAAGTTCTAGAGAAATACCATCTTTTACTCTATTTCTCATTGCCAAGTTCTGGTCCAAATCCAATTCTAGTAATCTGGGTTACTTAATTTCCAAGGTTTGATGAAACAAACAGCAGAATTTTAGTATGGATGTGGATG
Organism: Bramus lutescens; assembly: GCA_001685075.1. Classification (NCBI taxonomy): domain Eukaryota; kingdom Metazoa; phylum Chordata; class Mammalia; order Rodentia; family Cricetidae; genus Bramus; species Bramus lutescens. Next base: position 25,163 of record LOEQ01003536.1, read on the forward strand.
TGGCTTGATTCTTGAAAATATCAAGAGATTAGTGGCAGACCAAATGAGAAGCTGCTGCAGAACACGCCACAACACAAGAGTTTCTAGGGGACATAGTCTTCCACATTCTAAAGGCATTGCTCCATGGATGTCAACTGAGCTGCCACACCCTCTTGCAGAGCCTGTTGTGTCTCCCCAGTGTTGAACACTGAATTCCATACTCTCTCTCCATTCCTTTGTTAGCAGACATGGGACCTGTGGTTCCAATGAAGCATCCCCTGCTATTTCACACCCATGAATCTCTCCTGTAGACCTGTGAATTTATCATTCCAAACCATTTTTTCATGTTTGAAAACCCATTTGAATCCTCACTGTGTACTTTTCCTCCTCCTTCCTCTGTGTTTACATTGAACTTTAAACTCATGGATTGGAACTGAATGTCTTTCGCCAGGGATTTTGAATTTACAGATTGGCAGATGAGCCATACACATCATGGAGTAAATGCCATTACTCCTGAAATAATTGCCTTGCTCGTATCTGCTCCTGAGTAAATGCTGGCAGTGGAATCTGACTGGAAGTGGAACAGATAGGCAACCTGACAAGCCTTAGTTCCTAGGAAAAATTACGTAGGAAGCTGTACATTAGGCTAAAGGTTACATGAGTGATGCATTTTTTAAAAGTGAAATAATTTTTCATTGTATGCAATCTACCTGAAACATACATGTTGACAGAATGGTGACGTGCTGTTTTTCTCACGGACCTTGGTATGCCACCAAATTGTTTTAAGATTGAGCTTTAAGTCTTAGCTATCAGTTGCATTTCTTAAAAGGAAACAGTGGTGACAGATTGTGGGAGGGGAAAATGTATCTTTACTGGTGTGTGTTTGGTAGTCTGTGTTCTTTGCCATCACTGACCCACTCCCCAAATATCTGGGCTCAAATCCTATCTTGCTATGGACTCATGTTGCAATTTCCAAGATACTTTTATCTTTGCTCCAGATTGATCTTTAATCAGGTGTGACTTCTGACACATTTGCTTTAAATCTCTCTTTACTCCCCTGTCAAGTAGTTAATGGTCTCAAAATGTCACAGTGGATTCTTCAAATTTCCCAGGGATTCCATTGTGGATAGAATGACAAAACAAATGGAAAACAGAATCACCTGCTTGGTTTCTATGCATACACAGCACTGTGACTTCATGGGTATGTGAGCCATGGGCAGGCAGGCAAGCAGTAACGAGGGGTCAGCTCAGGAGGTTACTGTGTTTGGTTGAATACTCTTCTCCACTCTTTTGGCATTCTTAATTATTTTATCTTTTGATTTGTGTTGTGTAAGTAGAGCCCGATGGGTCAATGGCGCATTAACACAAACAAGACATGCATACAGCGTTTATGTGTCTGCAGTTCTTTGAAGCACACCTGTAGTATTGTCACTGCCACACATCACGAAGTTATGGTGTTTTTCCAATGCATGGGAACTCACCAAGACTCAACTCACATATTATCTGCAGCATACAATGCAAGCCAGAGCACAAGAAACAAGCGCGCACACTAGTACCTTTCAAAGCATTCCCTTCTATATTCAAAGCAGATCCTTCTGTGAACGTGAGAAGAAAATGATATTGAATGAAAAGTGAAGGATAATGTCCCACACAAGCCAACCGGCACACAGGCTGAACGTAACAGAATCGGGAAGATAGGGAGATCCATAGTTCTTTTCCCTTGCAGACTTCCTTATTCATCACTAAGCTAAAAATAGAGTGCCAGTGGAATGTGAATGTATGAAGAAGTAAACGAGTTCAGTTAGTTTTGTGTAGTAGTCTATAGTCTTAGAGAGATGAAATACATCCATATGAATAAAATACAACAATGTGTGATTACAGTAATGCTGTCACAAATTAAATGCTCTCAAGGTTTCATTTAAAACTGGAATTGTACAATATAAAGTCAATGATAAAATCCAAGCTAACAAGTTAACTTGTAATTTCATTTTTCTAGACTTAAAATAGTATTAATATTAAATTAAAAATCCACCCTGACAAGTTTGGAAGGCGAATGTGGAAGAGAGAAACCTACCTTTCTCTTTTAGCAGCTTTGATAATGTTTTACCCATCACAGAAATGTTACAGGTTACTTTAGCTTGAAATCAGCGTTCTTTACTGTAGTTCTGCTACACAGCGATGTCAGACTTGTTCTTAAGTGGATCAGTGCTTCAGTGGTCTCTGTGGACAGGGGTTGTACACACCCTAGTCTGGCCATGACCAGGGAAAGCAGTCGTGTTGATGATAGTTTAAGGATCAGATGATATATGATCATTTGTCCAACATTACCCGAACACTGAAACCTTTTCCAGTCTCATTATACTGAAGGAGTTAACCAACACATTGCCTATATTAAGAGAGTTCCCCACTTAATTTAAGGTTCAGCCTTAAATTAATTATAAGGAAAAGGACAGCAAAACAAATTCAAATAAACAGGAGAGGTAGCTCAGCAGTTAAGAAAGTGTGTTGCTCTCCCGGAGAACCAGACCCCAGGTTTTAACTCTTATGTGGGTGGCTCACACTACCTGTAACTCTAACTCTTAGAGATTTACTGCCCTCTCCTAGCCTCTGCAGACACTTGTCATTGTGCACACGTACCCACACACACACCTCCCACGACAGAGATGTAACACAGGAGTAAGGAAGTCATGAGTCAAAATATGGGCAGTAATTAATGAAATTGGAAAGAGGAAAACAGTGGAGCAAACCCAACCCATCAGAGCTAGTTCTTTAGAAAGAGCAAAGCAAATTATACGACTAGCAAAACCAACAAAAAAAGAGAAGCGGTCTGGGAAGACATCTCACCAGTTAAAGTGCTTGCTGAACCAACCAAAGGACCTGAGTTTGAATCCCTAGAATTAACATAAATGCTCAAGGGGTGAAGCAATGTGCCTGTAATGATATGAATAGATCTTTGGGCCATCCTGACTAACCAGACTAGGCAGATCTGAGAGCTCTTGGTTTGATCAAGAGATCCTGCCTCAGTGAATAAGATGGGAGGAAGACGCACAACCTCACTCTCTGACCTCTATACTTCCATGCACACATGTGAGTATGAATCTGCACACGTGTTTTCCCACACACAATCATACATATACATGTGCATGAATACCACATATAAATAAATACACAGGAGATCAAAAGAAGTTTAAAGAGGAGGAGAGATGGCTCAGTGGCTATACATCCTTGCTTTTCAAGAGAACAAGCCCACACAGTTGTCTTCTCACCCCTCTTGCACACCCACACACAGTTGTACTCTCACCCCTCTTGCACACCCACACACAGTTGTCCTCTCACCCCTCTTGCACACCCACACACTTGTCATCTCACCCCCCTTGCACACCCCCACACAGTTGTCCTCTCATCCCCTCTTGCACACCCACACAATTGTCCTCTCACCCTCTCTTGCACACCCACACACAGTTGTCCTCTCACCCCCTCTTGCACACCCCCACACAGTTGTCCTCTCACCCCCTCTTGCACACCCACACACAGTTGTCCTCTCACCCCTCTTGCACACCCACACACAGTTGTCCTCTCACCCCTCTTGCACACCCACACACAGTTGTCCTCTCACCCCCTCTTGCACACCCACACACATACATACAACAAAAACTATTTAAATGGAATTTTTTTAAAAATGGAATTTAATAAAAGACAGAAGACAAACTTTTTCAACTTGAGGAATAAAATACGCAGACAAGGATTTAAAAGTGATAGATGGACAGTTGAATGCACACAAACTCTATAACTGAGATGGACTGAGGCAGTTTCTTTTTTATTTTTATTGAGCCATATATTTTCTCCACTCCCCTCCCTTCCTCTACCCTCTCTTTCTACCCTCTCCCATGGTCCCCATGCCCCCAATTTACTAAGAAAATCTTGTCTTTTTCTACTTCCCATGTAGTTTAGATCCATGTATGTCTCTCTTAGGGTCCTCTTTGTTGTCTAGGTTCTCTGGGATTGTGTACTGTAGGCTGGATTTTCTTTGCTTTATGTCTAAAAGCCACTTATGAGTGAGTACATATGATATTTATCTTTCTGGGNCTTTTTCTACTTCCCATGTAGTTTAGATCCATGTATGTCTCTCTTAGGGTCCTCTTTGTTGTCTAGGTTCTCTGGGATTGTGTACTGTAGGCTGGATTTTCTTTGCTTTATGTCTAAAAGCCACTTATGAGTGAGTACATATGATATTTATCTTTCTGGGTCTGGGTTATCTCACTCAATATGATGTTTTCTTAGATTCATTCATTTGCCTGCAAATTTAAAAATATCATTTTTTTTTCTGCAGTGCAGAACTCCGTTGTGTAAATGTACCACATTTCCTTATCCATTCTTTGGTCAAGGGGAATTTAGGTTGTGGAATGAAGTAATTTCTTAAAAAGTAAATCGGTATCCTGAAAACCCATTCAGTTATTTTCTTTAAATATTACGCACAAAGCCTGGAATGTGGCCCAGTGGTAGACCTATGTGCACATAAGTTTGTATTTAAATAATTATAACACTGTAGTAAAAAGGGGAGCGGGCCCTGCTTTTCGTCCAGCCCAGCTCCCGCACGGCTAGCTTATACCCCGAAATAACANAAGGGGCCAAGGCAGTTTCTTTATTAACCAATGAAAGTAACACATAGACAGATGACCCTCCTACATCATAGCACAATTGCTTATAACTGACAATTTCATTGTCATTTAGTGAGTTAATGGATTAAAACCCCTCCAGTTTATCAATACAACGGAGTACTACATATCAATAAAAAGTATGACAGTATATAATTCTAGTTAGATTACATTTTAAAAAACTGTGGTGAAAACAATAGATCAATGGTTTCCAAAAGTTAAGTAGGTGGAGAACATGACTATAATGTAATAAACCAGGGCCATCTCTTTATAGGTATGCCCTTTTAGGCAGAATTTGATAAAATAGTTCAGTATCCAGAAGGAAGCTTCCAGTGTGTGTGTGTGTGTGTGTGTGTGTGTGTGTGTGACGTATTAGCATATGTGTGTGTACTGGCTGTTTTTGTGTGTCAACTTGACACAATCTAGAGTCATCTAAGAGGAAGGCGCCTCAGATGAGGAAATGCCTCCATGAGAGTCAGCTATAAGGCATTTTCTCAGTTAGTGACCAGTGGGAGAGGGCCCAGCCCATTGTGGGTGGTGCCATCCCTGGGTTGGTGGTCCTGGCTTTTATTTCTTAAAATAAGCCAAGCAAGCCAAGGAAGCAAGCCAGTAAGAAGCACCCCTCAATGGCTTCTGCATCAGTTCCTGCCTCCAGGATCCTGCCCTGTTGTAAGGAGGCTGCAAGTTAGTTCTTGATTGCTCAGCCCCAAAATAATCACACAGAAACTATATTATTTAAAACAATGCTTAGCCCATTAGCTCTAACTTCTTATTGGCTAACTCTTACATCTTAATTTAACCCATTTCCATTAATCTGTGTATTGCCATGTGGCAGTGGCTTACCCAGTAAAGTTACCACTTTTTGTCTCTGGCTGTAGCTCTATGGCTTCTCTCTAACTCTGCCTTTCTTTCTCCCAGCATTCAGTTTAGTTTTTCCCGCCTAGCTAGGTTCTGCCTTGCTATAGGTCCAAAGCAGTTTCTTTATTTATTAATGGCAATCACAGCATACAGAGGGGACTCCCACATCACTGCCCTGTTGAAGTTCTGGTCCTGACTTCCTCTGATAATGAACAGCAATGTGGAAGTGCAAATCAGACAAATCCTTCTCTCTCCACTTGCTTTTTGGTCAAGGTGTTTCTTTACAGCAATAGAAGCTCTAACTGAGATAGCGTGTTTAGACATCTTCCTCTATGATGCTTCATCTTATTTACTTATTTTTTGATACACCGTCTTTAACTGAACCTGGAGTTTTTCATTTCAGCTAGGCTTCCTGGCCAGTGACCTTGGGGACTTGCCTGTTTATCCTGCACAAACATGGGGGTTACAGAAGTGTGGGCACCATATGCATGCTAGGGATCTGAACTCAGGTCCCCAAGCGTGAGCCATTTCCCCACCCCAAAGAAGCCTCCAATTTTAACTGTTGTATTTAACCAACATGGTTTTCTGTCAAGCTGGATGTTAAATACTTTCCTTATGGGAGTTTCTTCCAATGAGTTTCTCTTAGAATAGTTAATGGGAAGTATAAGAAAAATCAAGTTCAAATTGGCAAACTTCATTCACCAAATGGGAATTGTGAAGAGATAGACATGGTCCTTACTTAACAATTTTGAGGCGATATACTAATAAAAGAACTAACCTTGCCTCGAGTCTTGCTTTCTGCTGAAGTGTGGGATTTGTTTGAACCACAGGGTCAAATTTCTGAGTACAACCAGGTAACTTTACAGATGAGGCTGTGTACAAGGTGGCAACCATAATCCCCTTTATTCTCTGAAGAAGGACGCTTAAAAGAAATCCCACACTAGCTTGGAATTGAATATAATGGAAGGTTTTATATATATATGGGAACATCACCTGATGTATGCTTTACATGGGCATAAATAGTATAAGAAGCCATGCCCAAGTGGGCGGGTAACAAAGGCTACTAGCGGTAGGAATTCCTACATAAATTCTCTTTCCTGTAATAGAAATTCCCAGTGTCTTTTGGTACCAAGCTATAACTCTCTTCTCTACCTTGTTTGGGCATCACAGTGGCCTGGTACTCCACATTCTTTATGGAGACATGTAGAATACCAAGCAAACAAGGACCCAGGGAAAGTGTATCCTTAGCACAAGGTCAGCACATGTCGAAGCATTTCCTGCTCAGTACAGATGTGCAGCTATGCTTCGCAGAAGGGACCCGAGGGAACCTTGAACCCCTCGCTAAAGAACAAAAGATAACAGTCTCCACTGTTGCTGTCACACATGTTTCCCATGAGAGGGGCCACTTGCCAGGGCCGCCCCCATGTGTCAGCTTGTCCTCTGGGCACCCCCTGGTGGTCATTTATATTGAGTGGCTCTCTGTTCCTGTTCCTTGGGTCTAGGAGTGCTGTGACCTGCAGTATTGTGTATAAAATAAACAGAAATGTTCTGGTACATTCCTTTGGAGTGTCTACAAAAAAATGGCTGATGACTAAGAGAAGTGGCAGAAGATAAACAGCATTTTCTGACAGAGTGCTGTGAAAATGTGATCATTTGAGCAAGGAATCCTTGTAATATTTTTCTTCAGATGTATCAAGAGCGTCTGTGAATGCTTCATTGTGCTTTGATTTTCCCATCTGAAAGATGAAAGCCTTAGCTCCATTGTTGCAAAGTGTACTTCTGCCTTTAAACTTCAAAATATCAAATAATATATTTAATCAGTGTTTTCTGTGGTGGTGGTGATGCCATTTCTGCCTCCTGACTTGACATCAGTCTTAGAGAATTAGTTAATTTTCTGTTTCTATAACATGATCAGCTGAAGCCAGGGACTGTATAAATGTGGTTTACTCGATTTCCCACTTTTGAAGTTTAAAACATGGCACAGCGCACAGTTCAGCTCATAGCCTCTTTGGCTATACCGGAACAAAGTGGCTGATGGCTTGATAACAGTGCCTAGGAGAGAGAGGAACTGTGTTAAAGTTTCATGTTCCCACCCATTTGGACCCCGCTGTTCCTTCCCACCATCACTAGGGACAGAGCTCTTTCCTGCCTGTTCCTTATAGCCCTGTCCATTCTTAGAAGTGACCTCTTCCGTTTGGATAGGTCCTCAGGCCCTATCTCTTCTTTGACATGTTTCTTCAGTGTGTGTCTCCTGCTTGTCATGAACACCCGGTGCTGACCCTGGGCATCATAGCATCATTTTTAACAAGGAGTTTCTGGGGATTGCAGTCCTGATCCATGGGGAGATCCAGATGCATCCCCTGGAGGTCTGCTTTTCCTGCCAGTTGTCCTGAAACAATGCCTGGGAAGTTGGGGGGGAAATATTTGTGACAAGTGCCTGAATAACACACACACACACACACACACACACATACACACACACACACCCTCCCTTTGCTCTCCAGAGAATCAGCCTAGAGACATGCAGAGGACGCTGCCTCCTCCAGAGTACCCACCTACATGCTCTGGGGTCTGAAAGCCAGGGAGGAGTGTGGCATTTTCTGCCTTGTCCTGTCCAGCGTTGAGATTTCTCCATGAATCTCAGGATTCTTTCATACCAGGATTTTATTCCAAATGAAATGTTAAGAAGGTTCAGATGCAGAGGTACAGGTCAGGGAGGCGAGGTAGGGATGGGGCAGGGAGAGGTGTGAGTCTGTCCAGATCTGTGGCTTTGCCAGGGCTGTTTTTAAGTTGACACAGTGCTAAATAAAAAGCCTCGTGCTTTGATCTCAGGGACTTCCTGGGCAGACTGTCTGATTATGTAAAGATCATGTGTCCCTGCCCCCACCCTTTGGGCTGTAATCTTAACTTTGGTGTCTTCCCTGTCCTGTGTTTCTGTCTCCTTAAAGATGGACACTGTCTCATTGGGTGCCTTTTGGGGATCCTGGGTTTTCCTTTCTGTTTCAGCAGGAAAAGGAAGCCTGAGAAAACGGAACACCTCTTCCCTTTTGAATTCATCTCAAGTTGTTTAGAGATAGAGCAAAATGGCTCTGAGACTCTTCTGGACCTCGTCTGGCCTTGGGCATCAAAGGGAATTGATCTCTGCAGCATGGTTAGCTGTAGGGATGCTGCGAAGCAGGCGAGCTGGCAGGTGGATCATTTGGAGAGAGAACAGCGCCTGCACTGGGCCATCAGCCAAGAAAACTGGCAGGGTGTCATTTCTTGTAGGGTAACCTGAAACTCTTTAAGCCACATCCAGACACCCAAGAGATAGATGGGCTCTAATAGCTATTTCTTGGCTATTGGGGACAGTGTAGTCATAAGCAGAGATATACAAGTGCTTTTGAGGAACGTTGACTTAGAATGGCTCTGTGACAATGAGCTGACTAGCCCTGAGCAATTACATTAATTGCTTCATTACAAAGAACTGCCCAGTCGAAAACTGGACTAGGTTGTAGCTTCCCGCTCAGTTCAGGGAGAACAGTGCTTTACACTGAGAAAGAACAGCACTGCAAAAAGGTATTGACTTCTGATATTGAATTCCATACTTTATACCCATAAGTATTTTAAGTGCTGCCCACTTCAGTTTACACTGCGTAGGATGATTATATGAGCAACAGCATGCTTACTAAACCTGCCCTATACCAGCGGGTGGAGGCCAAGGAGCACCTTTCTCAGAACTACACAGCCAATGGGTCACACAGTGGACGTGTGGCTAACTATAGAGCCCATTCAAACAAGCTAGCCGAAGAATCTGCGTTTCTGCCACCCGAAGACCCTCCGCACACACTCAGTCAGCAAGAAAACAGGCAGAACGTGAAGGTAGGACCTCAGTATTTTCAGTAAACATTTATGGACACGTGAAAATAGTCACGTAGCTATGTGGAAGGCAGTGGAATGTAGAGGCTTATTCATTGGTTTCACAAAGGTTTCTTTGAGAGCTGGCAGTGTGTGCCAGGCTTGGGTGGGTGCTGGGCATGGAGCGGTGGAGAAAGCACACCGAGTGCCTGTGGTCCAGCTGAGAGGCAAGCACTTTGATTGCACTGAACTATAAGCCGGGCCCTGGAACTCCCTAGAGTTACTTAGCCTAACTGAATTATTTCCAGTTACTTCAAGTTTTATGCAAATGTCATGATTTCATTTTTTCTTACATTGTGTATATGAATCACTTTTCATTGTCTATTCATCTGTGAGTTGAGATCTAACTTCCATTTCCTGGCTATTGGGAATAGTACAGTCATAAGCAGCGATATATAAGTGATTTGGGGAATGATGACTTAGAATTTCTCAGATATGGAAAAACGGGGTCATATGGTAGTTCTACTATTAACTTTTTGAGGGACCTGCAAGTGGCTACACCAGTTGAAATTCCCACCAGCAGTGGATAGGATTCCTTTTCCCCCACTTTTCATCCGTATTTGTTATCATTTGATTTTTTTTTCAGTTTTAACCATTGGGGTATGATGGAGTCTAAAAAATGTTTTATGTTCTATTTCCATGATAGCTAAAGTTGTTGAATACTTTTTCCACACTTTTTCTGTTTTGTTTTTGTTTTTTGTTTTTTTTTTTGGGTTTTGTTTTTTTGTTTTGTTGAGACAGAGTCTCTGTGTGTAACAGTCCTGGCTATCCTGGAACTTGCTTTGTAGACCAGCCTGGCATCAAACTCACAGAGATCCACTTGCCTCTACCTCCTGAATGCTGGGATTAAAGGTGTACACCACCACTCAGAGTGCTCAAGTATTTATTGATCATTTATAGTTCTTCTTTTGAGAACTGTCTGCTCAGTTTATTGGCTCTTTATTTATTAAATTGGTTCACTGGCAATTTGTGTATGTCTATAGTGCATTCTGTGTGTTCTTACCACCTCTCTCCCCTGTGATATACCTCCCATCCCTGTCATCTTCCCTCATTCCCCCCCACCCCCCTGTCCCTATTTCACATTCACGTGTTTCTGTTTTGTTTTGTGGTCCACTGAGTTTAATCATGACCACCTGTGTGACCATAGGATTTGACCAGAGAAGCCTAGTTGGCTCACGATTTAGTCAATGACTGAAGACAATGACTATCCTTTCCCCGCAGTCCATCAGTTCCCAATAGCTGAACATGTATGGTTATAGCTGCTTCTCTGACCAATGATTAGCTGTTGACAGGCCCAGTCTTAGGCAGATACAGTGCAAGCAGCCACAGCTGCTATGAGTTTTGAGCAGGCCCTGTGCAAGTAACCATAGCTGTTGACGATAGCCACATTTTGCCCAGAGGGTGGCATTTCACAGCATGTCTCCCTGTCTTCCAGTCTTGTATTCTTTTTGCTCCCTCTTGGTATTCCCACTGATTTGCTAAAGAGCCACTAATTGCCAGTAGCTCCTCAACTGGGGAGGAGCCTCATGAGCCACTCCACATCCATGCTGGAACTACTGACTAGCTTGATCTTGTGTAGATCTTGTGCAGGTGACTCATAGCTGCTATGAGTTTATGAGTTCAGTGATCATGCTGTATCTAATAGAAAGCGCTTTGCAGCAGTCCTTCCCATCTTTGGGCTCTTATATCCTTTCCTGTTTATCATCTGTGATGTTCCCTGAAGTTTTAGGAAGTTGGTATAGATATCCCATGTAGGGATGAGTACTCAGCAGTTACTTATTCTTGGCACTTTAATCATTTGTGACTCTAACCACTGACCAATCCAGAAGAAACTTCTCTGACTAAGGCTGAGAGCAGCACTAATCTACAGGTATAAACATAAATATTTGGGACAATGTTTGTCAGCATGCATGTTTAGCAAGACTCTAGAAGTTGACTGTCTCAGGACTGAAGAGATGATTCAGTGGTTAAGAGCACTGACTGCTCTTCCAGAGTACCCGGGTTCAATTCCCAGCACCCACATGGCAGCTCACAACTGTCTATAACTCCAGTTGCAGGGTGTTCAACACCCTCACACAGACACACACACAGAGGCAAAACACCAATGTACCTAAAATAAGAATGAATCATAACAAAGAGCAAGGTTCTCCCTTCAGGGTCTATAACCTGTCCAGACAAGGGGAGAAGTAGGCACAAAATTCCACCACTATCTGGCATTTGATAGCTACTGCGAGAAAGAGTATCAGCTTTCTTTAATAATGTAACCTCTGATAGGTAGATCGTACGCCAGAACAGGGTCTACTCCTAAGAATAGTTGGGCAACATAAACCAGACTTGATAGGAAGAGAAGAAAACTCAATGTAACATGGATAAGGAAGTGAGGGTGAAGATGGTTGGAATGGGAAGAGTTGGAGGAGAGTGAATATGATTAAAATATACTATATGATATTTTCAAGGTATTAATTTATTAGATTGTTTAAAAATCAAGTCTGGATCTCCAAATTACAAGCCTAAGACCCTACAGAGAGCTTCCTGACTGGCCACTCATTTCTTTTACTATGTTTCAAACCCTTAATCAGATCATCCTTGAGGTGTTAACCTTAACCATCCTATCTACAAAATAATTTTTTCTATTTATAACAGAGAGGGAGGGAATAGCATTAGGAATTATTGATCTGAAGACAGTGTTTTTCCTCTCCAGACAATTGGATACAAATGCCGGAGGCTGGACACATCCTATTGACTCAAGAGGTAAGTAAACAAACCTGTGGACAACACACAGATGTCACCTCACCACACCAAGTCATATATGCACTAAACAATAATGTTTATCAGCACCTTGCAAGCTGCTGCCTTACTCAGTACCAAATCCTTCTAGGAAAGTCAAACATCTCCATTCACAAATCTAGTAACCCTGAGCAGGAACTTTCAAGCCTATTGTACACCTTTTTTTCAGATGCTTTAGAATGCTCTTGGACACTCTGCCTATACTTAACAAACTCTTCTCCCCCACACTCCAAACATATGTGGTTTATAGTTGGCAGATGTTTTATCCTAAGTGCAATAAAGAGATCAGAATATGCTATAACAACCACAACTCAAACTATAGAAAACTTACTCTTATATTAGACACTGTTGCCTTAAAGGTAGAGCTTGTAGTTCTAACTATGGAAAAGGACAAAGGACTTGATATATACAGACTCTAAATAACTCTTCTATGGTCTACATTCACATGTATCAATCTGGGAAAAGAGGAGAATCTTGGCAATCAAAGGCTTAATCATTAAGCATGCTTCTCTTATTCTACAACTTACAGAAGCCTCCCAACTCCTGATCCAGGCTGCAGTCACCCACACTGCAAAGGCCATCAGAAGACTCAGACTTTAGAGGCACTTGGAAACTAGAGTAGAAAAAGAAACTATAAAGGTTGCCTTCTTGCCCTTCTTAGAAACTGAGGCTTTAGCCAACCTCATAATTACTCATAGGTTTAGTCAAGGGGAATGAGAAGACTGGGTTAATATAGGAGGGCTCCAGCATAGATGAGCCTTGGTTTTCTATATAAGGAAGGCTTAATCTTCTGGACAACCAGGAAAAGAAGACCATCATTACAAGTGTAACTCTTTACATGTAGAATTGATTTTAGACACAGGCTCTTTATTCTGCTTATCTATACCCCAAACTAGAAAGTTAGCAAATGTTTTCTTCTATATTCTGAAAGATTTTGTAGAGAAATATAATATGTTCGAGTGTTTGAAAATTTATCAGTAGACCCATCTGAGACTCGTCTGTTCTGCCTGAATGGTTATTAATTATTGTTTTATTTTAGACATAAACCTGTTCACTTATAGTTCTTCTTTGTGAGCTGTGTCATATCTTGTCTAAGAGAATTCATCCATTTCATCTCTGTGGTGGCTTAAATGAGGTGCCACCCATAAGTCTGGGCTATTTGAATACTTTGTCCCTAGACAGTGGCTGTTTGGGGAAGATTAAGAAGTATGGACTTCCTGAAGGAACAATGTCATTGGGGCCAGGCTTTGAGATTTCAAAATGTTTGTGCCATTTCAAGTTACAACTTTGTGCTTTCCTGTTTGTGGATAGGGATGTAAAGTCTCAGCTATTGCTTCAGTGCCATGATTGCTTGCCTGCTGCCTTTCTTCCTGCTATGATAGTTGTAAATACTTATCCCTCTGGGACCATGAGCTAAAATAAATGCTTTCTTCTACAATTTGCCTTAGTCATGGTGTTTTATCATAGCAATAGAAAATTTTGGTGACCAAAACAACTTATAAAAGAAAGCATTTAATTGGGCTTACAGTTTCAGAGGGAAGGAGTCTACAATGGTGGAGCAAAAAATATGGCAGCAAGAGTGGCAGAGAGCTCATATCTTAAGCCACATGTAAAAGACAGAGAGAGACTTGTCTTAGGGTTTCCATTGCTGTGAATGGACACCATGACTACAGCAGCTGTTATAAAGGAAAACATTTGGGACTGGCTTATAGTTTCAAAGGTGTAGTCTATTATTGTCATGGCAGGAAACATGGTAGTGTGCAGACAGACATGGTGCTGGAGAAGGAGCGGAGAGTTCTACAATTGGATCAGCAGGCAGCAGGAAGGAAACTGTGCTACTCTGGACGTAGATTGAGCATATGAGACTTCAAAGCTTGCCCTCGCAGTGACACACTTCCTCCAACAAGGTCACATTTCCTCCAACAAGGCCATACCTCCTAATAATGCCATTCTCTATGGGCCAAGCATTTAAACGCATGAGTCTATGGAGGCCAATCCTATTCAAAAAAGGGTGCAAGTCTTTTGAAATCTCAAAGTCCACCTTCAGTGACTTATCTCCTTTAATTAGAGTACACCTCCTAATCCTTCCCAAACAGTTCCACTAACTGGGGACCAAGTATTCAAACATATGATCCTGTGGGGACCATTCTTATTCAAATCAGTCAGTGACCTCTTAATTCCAGTCAGAATAGAAGCTTGTATAGACAGGAACCCAAAGACAGACACTGGAGTGTTCATAGTAGCACTATTTGCAAAAGTACTATGTTAGTTTTCATAGTACTGAAAAGTGTTATACAGGTTGACGGCAGGGAAGGGAGGTAAGCTATCAGCATCTTACCTAGCAATCATTCCTGTGAATGTAAGAACTTCGATAATGACTATTTGGGAAAGATATGTCCATGGGTAGAAGAACGGCATAAGTATAATGGGGCAATTAATTGTTTCCTGGTTGGTTTTAAAGTCATTTCCATATGAGGAAATATATACTTAGAAATTTGAGATGTCCTTCTATATGCTATGAATGTATTGCTTTTATTGGTTGATGAATAAGGCTGCTTTGGCCTATGGCAGGGTAGAACATAGCTAGTTAGGAAAGCCAAACTGAATACAGGGAAAAAGAAGGCAGGGTTGAGGGAGATGCCAGCAGTCACTGGTGGAGTAAGATGACAGAGAATTAATGGTAAGCCAGGGGCCACATGGTGACACAAAGATTAATTAAAAAAATGGTTAATTTATATGTAAGAGCTACTAATAAGCCTGAGCCATAGGCCAAACAATTGTAATTAATATTAGGCCTCTGAGTGATTATTTTATAAGCAGCTGTGGGACCAGGTAGAACACAGAAAAGCCTCCAGCTATAGCTTGGAACAGTAAATGTGGCCAAAAAAGAACCATGAATGGGGTACTCATATGGGGGTCTCCTTTGGGGTCATTGGCCACCAGACTATGAAGGTGAAGGGAGCAGAAGCTGAAAGCAGGATTCAAACAGCCATGATGAAGAGAACTTCTGGGAGTCAGCTTCAGGGAGACTGACCATTTTATTGTTTCAGGGGTAAGGTATACAAGGGTTCTTAGGGTTATGGGTGGGAAGGGCCAATTGGCCATAACACAGCACCTAATTATCATATGGGCCAGAGGAAAGAATGAGACTTATGTGCTGAGTCATATGGAATTTGCAGGGTCATCTTCCGAATAAGGTCAGACATCTGATCTTAGAGACTTATTATAGACTCTCCACTTAAAGTTAGACTGAAGAGGAAGCCCCACTGAGAAAGGGAGTCCTCTATTTTGCACCTAGCTCAGAGAGCTATCCGGATATGGTGGACTTCAGGGTTCTCCAACACTCACAGGTCCCAGGGGTGAACCTTCTGCTGTTATTCTGCTAAATGGGCCTAGCATCAAACAGCCCTCTAAAGTCATAGCTCTCCACCCAAAGATTAGCGCAGCTCCGAGGCCTTATCAGAGAAGTTCCTTTGTGCTGTGGACAGTGGTTAATGCAGACATTCACAACTGATGAAAGAAGAGAGAATACATGTTAATGGAATGCTCATCCACAAAAGACACATCTGTATCAAACTCAATACCCAAAGCTCAGGAAGCATTGTGAAAGATGTATGTCTGTGGAAGCAGACTTAAGATCTAGACATCAGGAAGGACAGAGGAAAATGTCTTCTGCACATGACAGGGCTGCTGTAATCACAACCTCACAGCAGCTGTGGTTGCCTGTATGAGATCTAAAAAAGATCAGACCACTCGATATTCTAGTATGGACGGAAAAGAGATTCACAAACTTCACTTTCCAGTTAAGGAGCTCTGGACAACTGATGGCTTCTGGGGGAAGGAGAGTCAATTTTCTTTGAGAGTGTGGCTCCTTGTAGGTGTATCAAAGAGTTCCACAATAGCCCTGAATGGAGTACAACAAGGGTTTATTTATTTTGGGATAAACTCACAGCAACAGTAGCGATCCACAGTCCTCTGTGTGTGCTGGAAACCGAATCCAGCATTAAAAGAGGCCTTGCATGCTTTTTACCTATACTTATAGTACCTCAGATCATGGCCAAATGGGCTGGTATCTAAAAAGCTATTGGCTGAAGGAATTCCCACAATGCCTCCTCCTTTCGTCAAAATAAGAGGGTTCTAAGCCTAATACAAAATTATATACAATAAGAACATTATCAAGTATTGTCCAGAGAAAAGGAGAGACAAACACATACATTAAAAATTAGAATTAAAACCAGTATGAACAACATCAAGCAAGAAACATATGCTAAATGTTTCAATAATTATTCTATCCTAAGGAGTTTAAGTCTTAATTTAAAAATGGCTTGGCAAAGTCATGAGAGGAAAGTAATATTACCTGAGCACACAGGAAGTACAATCAAGCAACTTTTGAGAGTTGCAAGAAATGACAGAGACAACCGGCTGCCTGGGCAATCACCCAAAGTCTCATTTGCAATGTTGAGGCAACCAATGTTGGCTAAGGCCTAGAGTATCTGACAGACCATTTTCCGAGGCAGGAAAAATTGAAAAACTGATTTACCCAGTATTGGCTAGGTTTGGCAGTCATTTTTTCTTGCATCCTGCTTGTCCAGTTTGAACACCATACGTTTTGTCAGTAGTCGAGGCAGGGGCAGTTCTTTGCCCAAAGACCAGTTTTGCCAAGAAGAAACAAGCTCCAAGTGCAGTGTCTTCAGTGCCCAACATTCTCTCGGGAATATATTGGTGCTGCTAGGAGCAATCGTGTCTCACATCAACAGAATCGTGAGTCATTTAAATGCCATATCTTAGCGTTCCTTTGAAGTGTTTGAAGATTGCCAACTATGCGGAATACAATCTGTGCTTCTCAAAAACCTGACTGGTCTAACAATAAGTGTGACAAACATGGGTGATCATTGACTTGTAATTCTTAATACCTTTATAGCTTAAAGACTAAGGCTGACCCTGCTCCAGTGGGTTGTTCCACATCTGGTTGCTTATGGGCAGCACAAATTGGAGTTGACTAGTCATTTAAAAAAAAAAAGAAGACACAAAATTGGTTAGGGGTAGGGGAGGTGGGGGAGGATCTGGGAGGAATGGGGGGTGTTAAAGATAATGAAAATACATTGTATGAAATTCTCAAATAATTAGGTAAAATGTTAATAAATAAAGATTTAAAGAGTGAAAAAGAAAATTTAAACTGAAACAACAACAACAACAACAAAAACCTTAAACATTAGAAAATCCAGGTACAGGAGGGCTCTAGAGGAGAATAGCCTGCACAGTCTGAAAGTGCCTGTCTGGCGGTATAAAAATTGAAGTGGTGCCTACTGGGAGTTGCTGATTCCCTCTTACTAAGGTATGAAAGGCACACTTCATCTAGATGGTTCTTGTCCATGGCAAATAAACTCAGGATTTAACCATGACCTTTGTGAAAAATAAACTCACTGCATAGGAAAAAAAAATGCCTTTAAAAAGTCAGGCTTGAAATTTTTATATCCTTTGAGTCATATTCTTGAAGCAATTGGCTGATTAATTCAAGAAATGTTACTTTCCCAGTTCAAACATGACATTTTGAAAATAATCCATGAATTATATGCCTCAAGAATGAAAGGCTTTTCTGTGCCATTTAAAAGTTTTTTTTTTCAATTTTTTATTTTGGAGAGAAATCATGAATATCTATGAGGGCACATTTATTACTCCCAGAACAGATAGAAAATTAACAAAGTCATAAAATTTGTACCCAGCTTTGCTATTGCAGCTGGGGCTCAATCCAGGCCCTCGCCAGAACCCTGCCACTAAAATGGTTAAGGATGATGTTATTTTTGCCATTACATGCAAGGGCATGGGTCTTTGTATGTTGTCTTTCCAGATCTCTACAAGGAGATCTAACAAAATTATCTGTGTCTAAGCTTTGTTTCTCTGGTGGGGTTCAATAAGAGAGTTTCGAGTCCTGTGAATTTGTTCCAGAAAAATCTTACCTCCTGATCCTAGAAATGTTCCCATTCTTCTAATCCTATACAGTAAACCATTTCTACATCTCAGAGAAGCATCTGACTTTTAACTTTCGGTCTTAATTTATACTACTGTATGTGGGGCCGTACACACGAGTACATGTTTGTGTATATACCCACCCAGTAATTACTGAGGCAAGCCTTTAATTTTCTGAAATTGTACAGGCATCATGGTGACAACCCACACATTTTTCCATTGGAAATTGTAAATGGATGACAAAGAGGGAGTGCCACCCGACCCCTCCACAGCCTACTTCCTGGGAAGTTCTGTAAGTCCTGACTGAATGGATGTTCATGGGTGTTTTGATCATTGGGTTTTTCTGTTTGTTTGTTTGGTTGGTTGGTTGGTTGATATGAGTCCTCCCCAAGTGTGGTCCTTGGGATTGTACTGGTCTATACATAGTTAATAAGGAAATTAATTTGATAAGGGGAAAGGTTTAAAAACATAGAGAGGTATTTGGCAGAGAAAATTTTTAGCTGTTGAATCTAATGACAAGCAATGCAAGTGGACAGGGTAAAATTTATTTTACTTTTTGGTAGCTCTGCATCAATGACAAAAACTCAACTTTTGCAATGTATGATGACAATAATAAATCTACACTTGAATAGTTTCAATATTCAACCGTAAAGGGGGGGATCTTGGTTCAGGATCCCACAAAACTGCAACGAGAGAAGGATCTGAGAAAGTAGCAAATCTGAGAGATTATTCCAGCAAGTGCCAGCCATGAAGTGGAGAAGAGAAGCAAGAAAGAATGGAAAGCCAATAAACTATGTGTAGCAAAACAGGTTAACACTATGGGTGACTAGGAATCAGTCCCATGGGGGCTCCAGGAATGGAACAAAAGATGCTTCACAGTTGCATAAGTCGAGAGGGGAGCCTGGGTGCTCTTTCACCAGGTGCCCGTTTGCCTGCTGCTCAGTGCTCTTGAGAGTTATGTATACTCCCTGCCAAAATGTTCAATGACTGGAGAGGAACATCAGGTAAGGGTCTGTAGGACCTTCCCAGTAAGAAGCTGTTGACATAAACAGACATGGAGAGTGCCAAAGGGGGATATTTAGGACATCACATATTCTTCCCAGCATGTAGGTGGGTCAAGTGGTCTTTTGCTATTTACAGATCAGAGAGCTGAGGGTAAGGTGGACATGGTAGTATAATATTGGAGACACTGGAGAGGGGAAAAGAATCTTGGCCTTTTGCCAACTTGATGTCAATGCAGAGTCCTTTCTGCCACATTTTCTCCCATGCAGAGACTTCCTGGTAGTTCCCATAAACCAATGGTTCTCAACTTGTGGGTTGTGACCCCTCTAGGGGTTGACTGACCTTTTCATAGGGGTTACATATATCCTTCATATTACATACTTACACTATGGTCCATAACAGTAGCTAAATTAGAGTTATGAAGTAGCTTCAAAAATAATTTTATGGTTGGGGGTCACCACAGCTTTAAGAACTTTACTAAGGGGTCTCAGCATTAGGAAGACTGAGAACCTACTGACATAGACTATTTATTTCTCCAAGGCCCCTAACTGACTTGCTTCCTACACATCATTGGAGAATGGTGTGGCATATACTAAGCTGTGGAATGCTGATATGATGTCAAGGGTTTTGAAGCCTGACTTACAAAAATCCATGCATATATTCTCTGTGCTAGTCATGCGTTGTGATGATTAATGTCATCTTGACAGGATATAGAGTCACCTGGGAGGTGGGCCTCTGGATATGTCTATGGGCGATTGTCTCGATTGCTTTAATAGAGCTGGGAAGTTTCACCCACTCTTGATGGCGTCACTCCCTGCCTGGGATCCAGAAGTATGTAAGGAGAGAAAGGGGACTGCACAGCAGTGTACATTCATCCCACTCAGCTTTCCAGCTGTGAAAGTGATGTGACCAGCTGCTTCAGTCACTGCTACCACAACTTCCCACCATCACAGACTGTGCTCTGAGGCCGAGAACCCAAACAAACCCTGAGGTCACTTTGTCTGAAAGTTTCTTATCACAGTAACGGGACGAAATGAAGACTGAAGTTGGCCCTGAGAAATGGGGCCTTTGTTGTTCTTATCCTAGATAGAGAAATGCTAAGCTCTGTTGCTTAACCAGAGCAAAGGCTCAGCTCCATAATCAGAAAATCCCTCTCAGGAATCCATGAGAACTGGACGTAAAACATGGAGGAGGCCAGATCCTTGGTGAACTATTTGAGCAAAGGCAGAGGAGGTCACAGTGAAGATCTTAGCAAGAGTTAGCAGTAGAGCAGAGCAGGAATAGTTAAAGATATGGGCTCAGTGAATACAGGACTGCCTTCAACCAAGTGCTGTTTTCCAAGCAGAAATATTTTTTTAAAATTCTTTAACAGACCATTGCCATCTTTACTTTTAATAGTGAATTGATGTGGAATGTGAAGTACAGGCTTAAAATACTGTCTGAAAATATAAAGAATATGTTATTTATTTTATTTAGTTCATTTAATATAATAACATTTAAGCAACTATTTCTTTGTAAATTTCCATTCTTCAAAATATGTGGATTAAAAATAGAAGGGAAACAAAACCAAAAACATATCCTAATCATTAATGCAGGCTTAACTGTTAGCAACATTTTAGCCCATTTTTCTTTTCTTTTTTCTATTGATTTGTATTGAGCTCTACATTTTTCTCTGTTCCTCTCCCTGCCTCTCCCCTCCCTTTCAACCCTCTCCCAAGGTCCCCATCAAGCAGAAAGATCTTGTCACAGCTGCTAACCTCATGGAACTTATTTTCTTCTCTGAAAACTCCAGATAACAGTGCCCGCAAAGCTGCCAGCAAATTGGTGTGGTCTCTACTCTTTGACCACTGGTCTGAAGACTGGGAACTTCCGCTCTTTTAGCTACAGAAATACAAGGCTAGAGATGCTTTTGGATGTAATCGTGGCAGATGCTGGAACCTGGAGCAGAAGAGAAAGCAACGAACTTGCACATACATATACTCCCCACATGCCCTTTCCAGATGTACCAATAAGAAAGCCTTGGGTATGTCTGTCTTTCCTGGTACCATCCAGGTGTGGGCCTCAAGAGGCCTGGTGGATGACCACAAAGAAGGCTCTTTCCAGGGAAAGTCAGAGGAACCAAGCATTCAGAGAGATGCTGATGGAAGAGGTTTACAGATTGCAGATGAGGCTGTGCCATTTTCCTCTGCTGCCCAGGGCAGCAATGGCCTGTGGTTGTACTTGGGCAGCTTGGGGCTTTGAACTGAACTAGGTGATGGTCATTGTGTTTATTGAATGAACTGGAGGATTGTTTGTTGCTCCTCTGGGCTTTGGGTCTGAAAATGAGCAACAGATTATTGTTTAGTAAATAATTTGGTGAATTTCCAGAGTCGTTGGGCAATCTCAATGGTTAGAATAGAAGATAGCAGTCTCAATATACTAAGAGCCTACACAACCTCTCCTCATAATTCATGAGGTCAGCAAGATATGGTATTAAAAGGCAAATAGCTCATGAGAAAGAGTGTACTGCTTTCAGCTATTCTCATTGGACTGTGAAATAATTCTCAAGTTCATGGTAAATCCTTGACAAACACACTTTGGCTATGACTCTAGGACACATCATTTCTCTCCAATCACTATATGACTGAAACTTTAGAAAACACGATTTAGTTTCCCAGGTCCCTTTCATACTGCCAACATATCATTTCCTCTCCCTTGACTTTTTTTTTTAAATAAAAATCCCACTTCTTTAATTTCTTTCTCTTGCCTCATTGCTCTAGCTAGTGGTTGCAGTATAATATTGGAAAGGAGAGGGCATACTGAGCACCCTTGTCTTGTTCCTGACTTCAGGGGGATTGCTTCAAGTTTTTCTCCTTTGGATGGTGTTGGCTGTGTGTTTCTCATTTATAACTTTTATTATATTTTCCCCTCTAGCTCTATGTTCTTTAAGGTTTTTTATTAGGAAGGCATGATGGATTTTGTGGAAGGTTTTTGCTGTATCTACTGAAATGATCATGTGACCTTTTTTTGTCTTTAGGTCCATTTGTGTGGTGTATTACATTTATTGGCTTATGTATGTTGAACCATCCTGTATTTTTAAATCTATGCTCAAGGATGTTGTCCTCTACCTACATTTCCTTCCTTCCTTCCTTCCTTCCTTCCTTCCTTCCTTCCTTCCTTCCTT
>LOEQ01003536.1:47613-61027 GCA_001685075.1 Bramus lutescens
CTTTCTTTCTTTCTTTCTTTCTTTCTTTCTTTCTTTCTTTCTTTCTGTGTGTCTTTACCTGGTTTTGGTTTTGGAGTGATCCTGGCTTCATAGAAAGAATTTGAGAGTCCTCCTTCTGTTTCTAGTGTTTTAAATAGTTTATGAAGAACTGGCTGTAGATATTCTTTGAAAATTAAGTAGAACTCTGCTGTGACTCCTTTTGGCCCAGGGTATTTCTTAGTTGGAAAGCTTTTGATACTATTTCACTCTCCTCATTTGTAACAGGTCTGTTTAGGTTGTTGGCTTCGTCTTGGTTTAATTTTGATGATTTGGTGGAATTTAGAAATGTATCCAATTGTTTTAGGGTTTCCAATCTAAAGAAGTACAGATTTTTAAAAATATTCCTGTATAACATTCTAAATTTCTTTGTTGTCTGTTGTAAATTTTCCCTATTCATTTTGACTCTTAATTTGGGTCCTTTTTTTCTTTCTTTTGGTTATTTGGGCCAAAGTTCTGCCGACTTTATTATTTATTTTCTCAAAGAACTGGCTCTTGGATTTATTATTCATGTTGTTTTCTTTGTTTTTATTTCATTGATTTCTGCTCCAATTTTTATTATTTCTTGCTGTTGACCAGATTTGGACTTG
The DNA here is from genome assembly GCA_001685075.1 of Bramus lutescens. NCBI lineage: Eukaryota > Metazoa > Chordata > Mammalia > Rodentia > Cricetidae > Bramus > Bramus lutescens. The sequence continues at coordinate 48,240 of LOEQ01003536.1, forward strand.
TTTGATTCTTGTTTTTCCAAATATTTGAGTCATATCATTAAGTCATTTATTTGTCCTCTTTATGATTTTTTTAAAGATAGGCAGTTAGAGGTATATATTTTTCTTGTAGGACAGGTTTCTTTTTTCTGAAAATTTTTATTAATTTATTTTCATACTAACTGCAGCCTACCCTCCCTCAATTCCTACTTGTCTCTCCCCCAACCTTTCCCCTGACCTGCCTCAATCCACCACTCTCTCCTGTATTTGCTCAGAAAAGGCCAGCTTCCCATGGGCATCAGCAAAGCATAGTATATCAAGCCATAAGATCAAGCACCTCCCCCTGTATTCAGGCTGGGCATGGCAATACAGCATGAGGGATAAGTTCCCAAGAGCCAGCCAAAGCACCAGAGACAGCCCTATTCCCACTGCCATGAGTTCCACAGATAGACCAAGCTACACAACTGTCACATATATGTGAACGGCCTAGCACAATCCCATGGAGGTTCCCTGGTTGTTGGTTCAGACTCTGTGAGTTTCCATGAGCCAGACCAGTTGTTTCTGTGGGGTTTTCTTCAATGTCTTTGACACCCCCTCCCCAGCTTCTACAAACCATCCTCCCTCTCCTTAGCAGAGCTAGGTCTAATGTTTGGCTGAGGGTCTCTGAATGTCTCCATCAGTTGCTGCATGCAGGCTTTTAGCTGACAAGCAGGGTAGTCACCAATCTGATAATCGGGGATGGCCAGTTCAGGCTGTGTATCCACTGCTGCCAGGAGTCTTAGCTGCGGCCACCCTTGTAGAGTCGTGGAAGTTTCCCTTGCATCAGGCTTCTAGATGACTCTGTAAAGTCCCCTTTTCTAGTTATCTTTCTCAGCACTCTCTCCCTTCACCGCCCCCAACCCGATCCCTCAAGTTCCCATGCCCACCTGCCCCCAATCCAACAAGGAGATCTCCTCTTTTTCCCCTTCCCTGGAAGATAATGCATCCCCCACTTGAGTACTCCTTGTAACCTAGCCTCTCTGGGTCTGTGGATTACTTTACAGTTAATATCCACTTATGAGTGAGTACTTATGATGTTTGTCTTTCTGGGTCTGGGTTACCTCATTAAGGATGTTTTTTCTAGTTCCATCAATTTGCCTTCAAGTTTCCTGATGTCATTGTTTTTAACAGCTGAGTAATACTCTGTTGTGTAAATGTACCACATTTCCTTTATCCATTCTTCAATTGAGAGGCATCTAGGTTGTTTCCAGGTTCTGGCTATGACAAACAAAACTGCGATGAGCATAGTTGAGCAAGTATCCTTGTGGTATGATTGAGTATTCTTTGAGTATATACCCAGGAGTGCTGTAGCTGGGTCTTGAGGTAGATTGACTCCCAATTTCCTGAGAAACTGCCATCTTGTTTTCCAAAGTGGCTGCACAATTTTCACTCCCACCAGCAATGGAGGAGTGTTCTTCTTGCTCCATGTCCTCACCAGCATGTACTGTTATTTGCAGCTTTGATCTTATCTATTCCGATAGGTGTTTCTGATCTTATATATTCTTTAAGTGTTTAAGAGATTCTTCTGCTAGAATTCTCCATCTAGGTCAGTACCCCATTTTTTAAATTGGATTTTTTTGATGTCTGGTTTCTTGAGTTTTTAAATAAATTTTAGAGATCCACTTCTGTTGAATGTCGGGCTAGTGAAGATCTTTCTCTATTCTGTAGGCTGCCATTCTGTGTTATTGACAGTGCCCTTTGCCTTACAGAAGCTTTTCAGAATCATGAGGTCCCATTTACTAATTGTCGAACTTAATGTCTGTGCTTCTGGTATCTTCTATTTAGGAAGTTGTCTCCTGTGCCAATGCAGTCACGGTTATTCTCCACGTTCTTTTCTATTACGTTTAGTGTAACTGGATTTACATTGAAGTCTTTGGTTCACTTGAACTTGAGTTTTCTGCAGGGTGATAGATATGGATCTATTTGCATTCTTCTCCATGCTGACAACCAGCTATGCCAGCACCGTTTGTTGAAGATGCTTTCTTCTCTCCATTGTATAGTTTTGATTTTTTTTCAAAAATCAAGTGTTTATAAGTGTGGATTTATGTCTGAATCTTTGATCTGATTCCATTGAACATGTGTCTTAGGACAGCTTTCATTTTGTCTCAGAGGTTTTATCATATTTTTATTTAGTTCCAGGAAAGTTTTTAATCCTTTTCAGATTTCTTCTTTGATTTATTTATTATTCAGTAACAAGTTGCTTATTCTCCATGAGTTTCTGTATTTACTAGAGGTTTGGCCATTTAATATCAGACAAAGATGCCAGAAACTTATACTGGAGAAAAGAAAGCATCTTCAACAAATAATGCTGAAAAAACTGAATATTTACACAAGGAGGAACAAAATAGACTCATATTTGTCAGGCACAAAAATTAATTCCAAATGGATCAAAAGCCTACATGTGAAATCTGAAACATTGAAAGTGTTAGAAGAAAACATAGGTAGTGCATACATGATAGAGGTGTAGGGACAGTTTTCTGAATAGGACTCCATTTTCCCAAGAATTTAGCTCAAAAATTGACAAGTTGGACTTTATAAAATTAAAAACTTCTTCACAGCTAAAGAAAAATATCAACTTGGTGAAGAGGAAACCCAACTAGTGGGAGAAAATCTTCGCCAGCTATATATCTGACAGAGGATTAATATTCAAAAATCAGAGTTAAAAAAAGAAGAACCCCACCAAATGACCCATTTAAAAAATGGGTCCAAGACTTGATCAGAGAGTTCTCTAAAGAAGAGAAATCTGGCTAAGAAATATCTCAAAAAATGTTCACCATCCCTATCAATTAAGAAAATTCAAATAGAAACAACTTTGAGATTTCATCTTACCCCAGTCAGAATCGCAAAGATCAACAAAACAACGTACAACAAATGTTATAGGGAACTCATGTAAAGGAGAACCCCCATTCACTGTTGGACTGCAGACTGGTCTAGCCTATGGGGAAATCAGTGTGGAGAATCCTCATAAATGGTCATCTAACTTATGGCCATTCCTTGATATGCTCAAAGGACTGGACACTGTTCTAGCTAAGTCATGTTCATTGTTGCTCTACTATGCACTCCCATAGGCAGTAGCACTATTAGGAGGTGCAATTTTGTTGGAGTAGGCGTGGCCTTATTTGAAAAAGTGTGTCACAGTGAGGGTGGGCTTTGGGGTCTTCTATGCTCAAGCTGCGCCCTGTGTCATAGACTCCTTCTGCTGCCTGTGGATCAAGATGCAGAACTCTCAGTTCCTTCTTCAGCACTATGTATGCTTGCATGTTGCCATGTCCCACCATGAAGATAATGGACTAAACTCTGAAACTGTAAGCTGGCCCCAAATAAATATTTTCCTTTATAATGTTGCCGTGGTCATGGTGTCTCTTTGCAGCAATAGAAAGCCCAAATAACACACTAGGAAATAGAAAGAACCTTAATATTCTTTAACTGATGTTGTGGAATATTAGTTTAAGATGCATTATATTCATTTATGCTGTGGAATATTTGTTCAGTGCTATAAAGATGTGTTGTATTCTTTTATGTTGCATTTGTTTAACTCTGTAAAGCTGTGGTACTTTGCTGTCTGAAACACCTGTTGATCGTATAAAGTGCAGAACAGTCAATAGCTAGGAAGGAGAGAGAAGCAGGTGGTACTGCCAGGCAGAGAGAGTAAATAGAAAAGAGAGGAGGGGGAGAGAGGGAGGAATGAGAAAAGAAGGAGAAGAAGATGCCAGAGGCCAATTCACCCAGCCACACAACCAGTCATAGAGTAAAAAGGAAAGAAAGACATATAGAATAGAGAAAGGTAAAAGCCCAGAGGCAAAAGATAGACAGGATAATTGAAGTTAAGAAAATCTACCTAGGAATAAGCCAAGCTAAGGTCAGGTAGCCATAAGTAAGAATAAATCTCCATGTTCTTATTTGGGAGCTAGGTGGTGGGCCTAAAGAATAAAAACAAGTAAATAAAAACCAACTATAAACTGATGATTAATTAATGAATGTGTGGTTCATATAAACTATGGAATATTATTTATTTGTAGTAAAGAAAAATAAACTCATGAACTTTATAGGTAAATTTATAGAATTAGAAAATATCATATTGAGAGAAGTAACCCAGACCCAGAAAGACAAAGGTCACATATTCTCTCTCATCTTAGGGTCCTAGTTATAAATCTTCAGATGTAATTACATGTTATGGAGTAACTGCAGAAGCCAGGAGAAAGTAAAAAGTGACCATTGCTGGGGTTGGGAGTGGAGATTGATAGAGAAGGGAATATCAGGGCATAAGTGATCTGATGGGGGAGATGGAAAAATGGGGGCTCTAAATTAAAGAGGGGGAGGAAGATAAATATAGAATAAGGAGTAATGGGGGTAAAATAATAGTAAGGTTGTCTGAAAAAGTAGTAAAGAACCAAACTATTAACTATCCACCTAAAAATATCTATAATACATATAAGTTGGTATATAAACATATGTATGTAAGTTAAATGAAAATTTCCCATTTGGGCTGACAAGGGGCCCTTCAAGAGCTAAAGATCATCTAACAAGAACCTCAACAAAAGCCTAAGAAGTGCTCTTTTTAGCTGTTGGTAAGGGTTGTCCAAGAAATTCCAGACGCATTGCATTCTGTCACTGCCACCCTTGTTTACACCTAAAAGTCGAAGTTAAGTCCCCATTGCTGAAAATACCATGCACTTCATAGTCCAGAGGATCGTGAGCTGGGTCTGACCTGAAAGCTTCCTCACCGAAGGCTAGCTTTCATGGTACCAACAGGCAACCACAAGCTTCCAAAGGAGGAAACAACCAATTCTACTTAGCTGTGATGTCTATCAACCACACGAATGAGCAGTATGGCAGGATAATCCTAAAGATGCCGTAGCGAATGCATACCGTGGCATAATTGGACTCAAGACTCACTCAACAAGATGAAAATCATGCCTGGTTACTGGAAATCTAACTAACTACCTAGAGCTCATGAAATCATAGGTCTTGAATCTACTGACACTTTATTAAACTAGTAGAATCCTTAACTATATTCTAAATATTTGTTCTTATACCTACAGATATGGGTTGCCCTCACCCCCATCAAAAAACAAACAAACAAACAAAAAGCTTCTCTTTGTAACAGCTGGAGATTTTTACAGAAAATCACAACCAATCAAAATACAGAGTTATGGAGCCCAGACCCAATGGCTATATCTACAAAACACTCCTGCACTTACAGTTCAGAGATCATTGTGGTAGAGGCAAAGGAAAGGTTGTAAGAACCAGAGGATTAGGGAGTTTGCTGTGAGACTGTGTTTCCTAGGATTTCCAGAAGCTGTGTTCATAAAGTCTCACCAACATGACTATCTAACCATGAGCTGAACAAGGACAAGAAAAATAGACATGCCAAAGTAGACAGGGAGAGCCCAAGAGGCATTAACCCTATACAAGAAACACTGGCCACTAAAGAACGCTGAGAGTGGGAGGAATTATCTCCCCAGGGAAGAGCACATCTAATACCAAATGGTCAGCTCTGAAAACAGAGTGAGCAGACTGTACTTATGTATTCAGGAATGCGCATGTGCGCGCACGCGCGCACACCCTCCCCCCAGAGCCAACAGATAGTTAATGAAGAAGAGAACAAAGAGGGATATGTGGGACAGTTTGGAGGGAGGAAAGGGTGAAATGATGTAATCATGTTATAATTTAAAAAATAAAGAATTTAAGAAATCAATTAAAATTGCTAGAAGAAAAAGTCTTACTCCTCTACTGGAACTTTAAGATGCATTTCTCATCCCCAGAAGGGTTCCCCAAAGCCTTGGACTTGCTCTAGGACACCCCTCAGGTCTTTGCTGCAAAACATTCTTAGCCCTCCATGCTACTCAGCTGAACTTCCCACATGCCATATCTCTGGCCTTTGCTTGTATGTGTTTCCTGGCAAGAAAACAATCAGCGGAAAGGTAATACATTCTATTCCCAGACAATTCTCTTTTAAGATGTTCGCTTCTATAATGCAAACCAAACTCTCTTCTCTGATATATGGACCGTTGATTCTCTCTGCTGGTTTACTTGCTTAGCACTCATTCAGATGTGAATAAGACATTTAAAAAAAGAATTATTTATTTGTCTGCTTGCTTTTTTGTTTATGTATTTGATGTTTTGACACAGGGTTTCTCTGTGTAGCTTTGGAGCCTGTCCCGGAAGTCACTCTGTAGACCAGACTGGCCTCAAACTCACAGAGCCACCTGCCTCTGCCTCCCAAGTGCTGGAATTAAAGGAGTATGCCACCACTGCCTGGTGAGGTTTTTATTTTTATGTTCATGTGTGAATGTCTCCATGGATAAATGTGTACCATGCATGCCTGGTATCCACAGAAGCCAAGAGAGGGTGCCAGATCCCCTGGAAATGTTAAAAATGGGTGTGAGCCACCATGTGGATGTTAAAAATGGGTGTGAACCACCATGTGGATGTTAAAAATGGGTGTGAGCCACCGTGCGGTTTCTATGAAATGAATTCAGATCCTTTGCAAGAGCAGTAAGTGTTCTTAACTACTACTTAACCATCTTCAGCCCCAAACGAGAATTATTATTCCATCACTAGATACAGAACCTAAATATAAATAATATGATGGGTATTGCCTCAGTAAATAATTCATTCTAAAGTATTAAAAAACCAACCATGGTTTTGCCATAGGAACACACTTTTACCAGAGAACTTGAGTGTGTGGTCAAGAATTTCAAAACCACCAGCGATACAAAGAATATGGTTTGTGCTTTCTAACCTTTGGTTTCCCTCATCTGGCAAAAGAATGATTTGCACTGTAAACAGTTCTGCATGTTAGTTGTATTTCTGTATTCTGTCTGGAGTAGCCTTGCCCAACTTAAATCTTTGCTCCAGCTTGGTTTTCTTAGATCTTGATGAGAAAAAAAAATACTATGTGTGTGCCAATTGTTTTGAGCTAATTGGGGGACAAGGAGACACATTTGATGCCATTGGTGTTATGACTTTGCCAAGCCACTATAAGTCCATTTGTGAGTATTTTATTCCTACCTGGGTTGAATCTTTCTCCCATGAAAGCCTTGCTTCCCTTGGAATAGTTGCAATATTTGTATCACAAATCAAAGATGTAGGTAACACATTTTATTATGATTTTATTATATATCTCTTTTCCTGGAGTTTTGCAAGTAAGATTGCCCAAGAACCAACTTTTCATACGTCCTCCAGTTCTACCCCACAGAACTGGACTGCTTTATCGCTGCACAATGCACAATATCCAATGATTCAATAAATACTTTACAAAAATAATGCAGTTTTTTTTCTTTCTTAAAACATAAAAAAGCAGGATTTCCCGGACTTCAGCGCCTACCAACCCCTTTTATATTATTTATTGGGAATATATTGGTAGAGAAAAGCTGTTATATTAAAATAAAATAGATAAAATGGGGCCCATATTATTTTCCCACTTGTTTTGCCTTTTTTTCTTTTGGAAAGTGCCACTCCTGGCTTTATGCCTGAAACTTCCTCCAGTCTCCTGAGCTTGTTAAGACCATCCTTACTGGAATCACACTGGTCATTTGTTCTAAAGCCATTTAAAACCAAGTCTTAGATTTGACTCTAAACATCCACTCACTACCCACTCCTTACCTAGTCTAAGGCAAGAAAATGTTGGACTCTGTGACTCCAGCAACCACCTTATGGTTAAAGAGCACCCAGTATAAGGTGGCTGGTTTCTTGTTTTTATGCATCTCCATTGCAAAATTCCTTTTCTCCCCATTCCCCGACGTCCTTTCCTTTTTGAATTCTCTCAGAAGTGATTAAATAATTTTTACAAGGTCAACTCCAGAGAAAAGGGAAAGCTTAAGTCACATTTGTATTAAATAAGTTATATATAAAAACCACTTATAATGTTTACAGTCTCAGTCTCTGCGCTCCTGTGCACTGGACAGAGGTGGGAATTAAATCACACCCACTATGGCTCCCAGGTTCCTCTTCCTGCCTCCACACCCACTGTCAGGACTTCCAACATGGTTTGTAGTCAGTGGACATAGCAGTCCCTCAGACCCGGAGCATCCTCTAGTGTACTTAGAAAAATACTCAAGTGGAATATACAAATGTACAAAAATGTGGCTTAAAAAAACTGGGTGACAGTTGGCAGATCAGTGCATTTGTGCCTCTGAACCAGCATTGCTTTAGTATTCCCTGGCCTCTTGGAACTGTTTAATATAGTCCTCATCAGAAGGGCTTTCTGTGCACTTCTGTCCGTTATTGGGAGGCCGGGCCTCATTATACCTACTCCAGTCACCCTTGCAGATGATCCAAGGAAGAACATCCACTTTGTAGTGGAGCTCAGCAGAGAACTCGGTGCTGATGAGATTGGGTGTGCCTGCCCCTTTGCCTCTGGTGATGAGTTGCATGTTGTCCCCATAGCAACAGTGCTGGGCAGCCAGGGTGGTACTCTCCAGGGACAACATAGAGCGGATGCAGTACCGGGCAGTAGGCTTGTAGATCTCCAGTTTCTCTTTGGGTCCACTAGCATCCTTCCATCGGAAGTTCTTGCGCTTGATGCGATCAAAGATGTCAGCCGTGCTGTAAGCCACCTCAGTGGGGTAGGAACAGGGACAGCTGGGCAGGTCATTGATCACCTTGTGCATGTATTTCTTTAAAAACTCGCTTTTGCAGCTCATCCATCGCTCACAGCTGTCCATATCTGAAAAAGACCAAAAATCCCCCTCTAAGTACAAGCTTAGCTTGCTGTGAGGATGACAATGAAGTCAACAGTATCCTCCCTTACATCAGACATCCAGCAGGTACCCTTAACCACCACTCATGGTGGCCATTCTCATCACCCCTGAATTTGGCAACTTTGTTTATAAGACATCTTTCCAACTCCTTACTTTATAGTAGGAGGAATTTTCAAACACAGGACAGCAAAGAGTAGAGTAAGTCACTGATTGAATGACTACCAATATTCTCTCACCCATATTTAACTATCAGTGCATTTGATCCATCTTTTAAAATTTTATGTAGAAACATATGTTATTATCCCTAAACTAAAAGCATCTTCAAAAAACTCCAAACCAAACCAGATCTCAACAAAAGCCCCAATAAAACCCTCAAATGTAAAACAAAAAACAGAATATCATCACAGATAACCATAGCCTAATTATATATCCTAACACAATTAGCTGATTCAGAGAGCTGTATTGAATTTCCTAAATAAGTGGTAATGTTGTGGAAAGGCCTCAAAGGATTATTTGTAGACTTGCATTTATTTTATTTCTGCCACTCACTGAGTGGTTTAAAGCATAATTCATCTCCCAGCTGCTGGACCTTAATATCACTATGCAAATTCACAGACTAAGATGCCTCAAAGGGGTGAGAGCATAGCTCAGAGGCCAGAGGTGATATGTTTGGTTTTCAAAGCATTGAGAAAAGGGTAATTTAATTGCAAATACTTAAGAATTTATGGACTCTATATGTTGGTCAACTGCTTCTTTAATTTGGTTACAGTTTGATGACTTTTTTCTCTTTTGGGTGTGGCTTTGTTTTGACTGACTAGTGTGGCTAGCTTTGTACTCTGATCTTCAGACAACCTTTACTTATTAAAACACAAATAAAATATCATGAAATCTTTGTCTTCCCTGTTGCCATGAGGTAAACAGCCTGTCCAGTCACCTGCTCACCGTGATGTTCTGCTTTGCCACAGACCCAAAGACAACGGTCCAAACACCACACACTAAAACTAGAGGCCAAAATAAATTTTTCTTGCTTTTAAACTGTTTTCTCTTTCAAGTACTTTTTTCCCCACAGTGATGGAAAGCTGAACACACCATGGCTCTTTCATGCTTTATTTACTTCTCCCTAAGAGCAAACCTGTTTACCTAAACCTAGACATTCTTCAGTTGTTGTTTTTGAGACAGTCTCATTGTGTGTCCCAGACTGGCCTGGAACTCACTGCATCCTGTAAATGCTGGGATTACAGGCATGTACCACAATACTTGGCTCTCTTGTCTAAAAGACAAAAAACAAACAAAACCAAAATATTTCAAAACTGAACTATGTTATTTCTAGTAGGGTAAGTCAGGAATAGTTTTGGGTGCCTGTTACATCATGCTGATCGCAAGCGTGATATAGGACTGGTAGTGGCCAGACTTCCTCTTCAGAGCTCCTAGAACAGAGCCTGCTGTGTTTATTTTGCTGACCACCTCCCATCATCCAGCTCATCCTTGCCTTGGAGGTCAATGATCAAACATGGAGGAAGCATTGCTGTCTGGCTCCTCCCTTGGCAGCCCCTGTTGGACACGGCTCTGAGTTAATTTTTTTTCCTTCCTGGTTCTCCTTTTCTCCTTCCCTAGGTGTCAGACTGTCACTCCTATCTGGTATGTGCTACTTGCAGAGCTCAAACTGATGTAAGTTTCAATGGCAGAGATGGCAGGAGGTAGGGAGGGTCTTCTGCTAAGAATTAATTGTAAAAACCAAACTTTGGCAGTAAAAATATCTGATGGGGACAGGAGGAATGGCTTAATGCACTTGTTACTAAGCATAATGATCCAAGTTCAGATCCCCAGCATGGATAAAATAGTTGGGTGCAGCAAAACATGTTTGGAGCCCCAGCACTGGGGGGTTAGTAGAGACATGTGGGTCATGGGGGACCTCAGGCTAGCTAGTCCGAAATAGTCTGAAATAATGAGCTCCTGATTCTGTGAGAGACCTGGTCTCAAAAGGTTAAGACAGAGAGCATCTGATACTGACCTCTGGCTTCTACATGGACACACATGGACACACACATGGGGGCTCTCTCTCTCTCTCTCTCTCTCTCTCTCTCTCTCTCTACACAAAAAAAATAGGATGATTGGGTCCGAGGACACTTCCTTCTCTGGAGAAGGTACAAGAGAACAAGGCCTTTGGCATCAGACAATGGAGATTTTATTTAGTTTAGAGGAAGCCACTGAGTACAGTGAAATATGTAGCAACTTAGCTCTAGAGCAAGAAAATTGAGCCAGTGTTGAACGCAGCACAGTTTATCAATGGTAAGAGCTCAGGGAAGCATGTTTGGTGGTAACAGAAAGAGGAGTCAGAAATTTTAGACTTCAGTGGCTTCAAAGACTAGAGGTAAAGAGAGTCAGGCAGGAGAAACGACTCCAGTTTTGAGTCAAATGCCTGGGAGGCTGGTACAGTTATGAGTGGGATCACATGGTCAGGCCATAGAATCAGCTGGGAGGGGGCACATGCCTCTTATCAGTTAGCTGGGGAAGAAGGAGATGGGACATTTATGAGTCCACAGAGCTCTGGTATGAGATGAAGTTCTCATATTTAACCTGACCGTGATTAAATCACACCTTCTTAGCAGCTTTGTGACCACAGACAAGGCATTTCAACTTGAGGGGCTTATATTTTCTAATTCTCAAGTGGGCATGAAAATAGAACTTTTCTGATGAGCTTGGGTTGGAGACTCAGTGATTGCTCTAGGTAGGGCCAGTTGGCATGCACGGTGGCTCCTTTCTCCTCTGAGTTCTAGGATTTTGTGGCTATGTCCTCTTGTCTGTACAATCACTCAAAGTGGGACAGTTCCATCTTGGGCTGTACCTGGGATGGAATAGGCTTCTCTTGGAAGGGCAGGACCTTCAGAAACGAAGTTCAGGAGGTACCAGAAAATGGCATATTTTCCAAGGTGGAAAACTCCTTTAACTCCTGTGCCTCAGGATATTTATTGACTCTTTTAATTTTTAACAACGTACTTATATGGTATAATGGGCATGCTTGAATTTGGCAGATATTAACACACTAGATTCTGCAGTCATTCTATGAGATGCCCTATCTCTTGCTGTTTTATAGCTGAGAAAACTTAAGGTCGTGTTAGCTTGAGTAATTGATCACGTGATGATCTAGTGTTTCCAGGATCTGCTTTCCTCATTTTCTGTTTGCTCTTCTATGTCTTCATTCCATAATGCTCTTGTCCTGATCCATGTAGACCATAGACCTAGTCCTTTCAGCCCTGGTTTCTATTTGGACTGCCCAATGGGAAGACACATCAACGGACCACAAAGAGGGAAGAGAGGCAAGTTAGAATGATTTACTGGTTCCTCTCTCCCTGCACACTGTCTGCATCCTTTGAAGAGCTGGGACTGTGGTCACGTGACTTTCTCTGTAAGCTGTTCCTGCTGCTCCTATCCTGTTCCCATCAGATCAAGAATGGTAAGGGTTTTACAAGGTTGCCAATCTTGGGGTTCCCTTCTTGGTTTATATCCACTCTCCTCACTTTTACAAATAAATGGGCCTTTACCAAATTCAGTTACCTACACTGAATGTGCTCAATTCATTTCTGTCTGGACTCTGGTTGAAATAGGTCTACTTAGTTCTGATGTCTTGCATTGGATGTGGCCTTACCTCACCCTGTATAAAAAGGCAAAAGCTGCTTGCCTGTGAAATGTGACATGAGAAGACATGAGAAGTTCTCTGTCCCCCAAAATCACATCTTCTGTTCTCTCATTTTATGTAAAACTCACACGTTTAAAAAGTCAGTTAAAAAAATAAATCCAATAAACTGCAGAAGGCTCTTGTTCAATAAATGTAATTTCATTGTGTATGTGATGGAGGTGGTAAGACAGAAGCCCTACTAATACAGAACTTCTGAACTGTCCTGAGTTTGCCTTAAAGACATGCTTGAATGGATGTGTTTTTAAAAATAAATTATTAACAAGCATTGTAAAAATTAAGGTATATTTCACAAGATCTGGGGTCAGTCTTCAAAAATCAGCCCATGATGTAGGAGGGTCATCTGTCTATGTGTTACTTTCATTGGTTAATAA
>LOEQ01003536.1:74948-87570 GCA_001685075.1 Bramus lutescens
AGAGAGAGAGAGAGAGAGAGAGAGAGAGAGAGAGTAAACACTTGCTACAATGTGTGTGGTCAGTGGACAATTTTGTAGAGTTGGTTCTTTCCTTTCGCATCTATGTAGGTTCTGGGGATTGAACTAGGTAGCCAGGTTTCTGAAGTAAGGGACTTTACTTGTTCTGCCATCTTGCTGACCTAATTATTCTTATAGATGTTCTTCTGCCATCCTTTTCTGTACCATCTTCACCCATCATACCTATCAGTTCCAGAAAGCTTACTAGACACATAACCCTATGCTAAGCCCTTCGTGTGAATAATCTCAGTCCTCAGAGATCAGATTCCATGGGTAATTGTAGGTGGAATTATCACACCAGTTTTATAGTTAAGAAAACTGAGGTGCAGAGAGATTGAAAAAAACATCCAGGAACCCAAGACTAGCAGACTGAGTGGTGGTGCTAGACACGAAACCTAGCTCAGACTGACTCCATAGTTCATGATGATGGCAGAAGTCTGTGAGAATCTCAGCTGTCCAGGTTTGTCCCCATTGGCACATCGGTGTTATCCAGGGCACAGACATTTCTTGGCTCTTACTCAGCCAGATCGGTCATTTCAAAAGTATAGATACAGGAGGGAACAGCAGAAGCAGATACACATAATAGCCTGACCAATCCTTCTGAGTGTATCTTGTAGCACCCCAGAGGCCTAGGGCCATAGAAATAAGTCTGTGTGAAGAAAGGTCTGTGGATGGCTGTAAGTACCTCTCAATGGAGGCAAAGAAAGAACTATATTGGTGGAAGCGGATACTGACCTCAGACTGATTCAGAAAAGGGATATGTTTGGTTGTGAATAGCCACTGCAGTAATGAGTTGACGCAGCAAGTCTAATAATGAGTTTATTTTGGAAATTTTGTCTTTATTATCTGACCATCAACCAAAGAACAAAACCTCAGCCAAGGGCACTGAAGTTCAAGTCTAAGTTGTCCCGAGGGATTTGCTTTCTTTCCTGAATGATTTTTTTAAAAGCAGAAACTAATTTCTTAAGTTGTTTTAAATCTAACATGGAGAGCCAAGTTAGGAATCTGAGGCCATTTCTTTCTATGCAGAGATAATAGTTCTTTCTCCCTCCCATTTCCACAGCCTGAAACTAGTGCTCAGGCTGAGTCTAATTCCCACGGAACAGAGGCTGCTTGACTTTTGGCATAGAAATGCTCCACAGAAGCAGATGTTGAGCTTCTAGAAGGATTCTCTACTCTAAGAGTCAAGAGGCCCAAGGGACACAGCCCTTTGCTCAGCAATGTCACTTTGGAGAGGTGTAGGCACTTTCAAAGGAGAGACAGGATCCAGCCCTGGAGTTTCAGGCACATTTTTAGAGCTTGGAGCTGCTGCAGAGGTGTCAGGGATAAGGCTATTGATTCCTGCTAGGCTCCCGGACTCCAGCTAAGGATAGATAGGTGGGAGGAAGGATCAGTTTGCTTAGGAGGGAGTGCAGGAGGCCAGAGGCTCTGACACCAGATGCCTACACACCGACACACCCCTTCCTCTATTCATGCCACTAACCAGGGCAGAAATGCTGAGGGGCCATGGTGAGCAGTGGGGTTTTGTGCTTGAATGGATGGACTAGGTCAAGCCAGTGACTTTCAGCAAAAGAACGGTGCTCTGAGCCTGGATTAGGGCTGCTACACAGAAATCATTACCCCTCCCCTTTGGGAAGTACCTTGTATTCTAAAGGACCACCAGGGAGCTAGTTTACTCAAGTGCAATGGTGCATGGGACAGTAGAGGCTAATGGTGTGCATACGAGTATGTGTGTATAGACACACACACACACACACACAAACACACTGAGAGAGACAGAGAGACAGAGAAGAGAGACACACAGAGAGAAACACACACACACTGAGAGAGATAAAGAGACAGATAAGAAAGACACACAGAGAGAAACACACACAGAGAGAAAGAGAGAGAGACAGAGACAGAGAGAGAGAGAGACAGAGAGAGAGAGTTGGAGTATGTGGAGACAGTAGCTGCCTTTGAATATCTTTCTGAGTGACTCACACCAACCTTTTGTGGCCTTCTAGAAAGCAAAAGGCCAGAAATGGAGCTCAATTCTCTTTAGGATAAAGAAGCCATCAGATCAATTAAACATTTCTGTCTCACTCCTCTACACCATGGAAGACCAACAGACAATGATTATTTAAAGCAGAATGGGATAATTGGACTGTAGTGGACACAAAGACATATTGGCCTAGTGTTGTTTGGGTGTCTGACTTCAACATCTCTGTGCTGGAACTGTGTTAGTTTCAAATATATTCTGCCAATAACTCTGATATTTGAAACCATAGAAAACCTGTATTCTTGGAAGATATTGTGGTATCTGGTGTCTTCTTATTTAATTATTTGGTAAGTCATTTATTCCTTAGGAGGTTGCCCTCTTCCGAAGGAATTTCTGGTGCTGAAGGCAAGTTACCAAAGCACCTTCCTGAGTGCTTTGAAGATAGATTGTGGGTTACCTGGTCTAGTAACAAGCATTTTCCTATAACTACCACATTTCATTAATTTCAGGGTATATCATTTTTGTTTTGTTTTTCTATTTCAGTGTCTCAAAAAACATCATGGGTGTTGCAACACTATTTTTATGGGAATAATACAACCCTCGGCAGGGATCACAGAGGGGCTGAGAAGGGCAAGGAGGTAAGGCTGCAGGGCTTGTTAGAATCAGGTTAGGAAACAAAAGATGCACTGTTTTCTTTTCTTTCACTTGCCAGCTGCTGAGAATTACCTGAATATTTGGATTCTGCCCATTGATATCAGCTTTGGAAAGATCTGGAAAGTTTGGTAGATCAAGGAGAAACGATCTGGGGCCGTCTCTTTGCAGTGAAGGATGCCCAGTCTCTTGAGGGAATCTCTGTCTAGGGGAGGGTTGGTGGATAATTTGGTGCTCCCCCGAGACTTCTTTGGACAGAGGAAAGCTGGTTTCTGATGTGGAATCACTCTCCAGGTTGAGGTTATTCTAAAACAGACAAATAGACAGACAAGTCACGAACAAATGCTTAGAAGGTAGGTGGTTAAAAGTGCTACCCTTAACAGTCTATTAAATTAAAAGACAAGGACAATTTATCCCAGTGCCTTGAGTTAAACCTTTGTCTTAGTCCCTGTTCTATTGCTGTGAAGAGGCACCATGACCAAGGCAACTCTTATAAAAACAAAGCATTTAATTAGGGCCTGGCTTACAGTTCTAGAAGGCGAGTCCATTATCATCATGGCAAGAAGCAGACGGGCATAGCGTGGCAGTAGCTGAGATCTTTACTTCCTAATTCACAGGCACCAGGCAGAGACACTAGGCCTAGCATGGACTTTTAAAACCTTAAAGCCTACTCCCAATATCCGACTTCCTCCAAGGCCATACCTACTCCAACAAGACCAAACTTCCCAATCTTTCCCATAATGTCAACCAACTAATGACTAAGCATTCAAATATATAAGCCAATGGGGGCCATTCTTATTGGAAACCATCACAACCAGCAAAGTATTCCCAATTCATTTCCATAGCACATGGGTTAGTTTCTCCATCTTTAAAGGTCAAGTCAGGAAATGTCTCCCAGTTTATTATTTATTAAACACCAAAGAGCATCAAAATAAGGGAGCTCTTTTGATGGCAAAGAGATACTCATTTAAAGCTGGAACCAACTTATAGTTTATTACTCACAGTCTCAACTGGCTAATCACCATGGTTAACTATAGCCTTGACATCCAGTTTTGTTTCTTTGGTGCAAGCCATGAAGGAAAGATTTGATTAAATTGGATAAATGTTGAAGTCAAAGTATTGTGCACCATTCACCCACTGAATCTCTATTCACTCATCAACTCATTTATTTATTTCTGTTCAGTCATGTATTCTTGTCTATTCATCTACCCATTTATCCATAAATATATCCCTTTGATTTATGTCTTTCTACCTCTCCAATAAATAAATCCCAACTACAAGCTAGGCATGAGATACATTAATAAATGAGATATATATTATCTCATAGATACATATAATACATAGATAATACATAGATAGCTATGTGATATGTATTCTTTTGGAATGTACTTCTATGTGTGAAAAACAAAGACTATATAGACAAGACAAGAGACTACTGACACATTATCCAGGTAGACAGAGAACACCTCTTTGAGGAGGTAATAGCAGAGACAAGATCTGATCAAGAGACGGGGAAGGCCTGAGGTGATCCAGAGGCATGGCAAAAGATCAAATAAGGTAGGACTTCTACGGGAGGAAGTGACAGCTACTTTGAGGAACATAAAATCAGGAAGGCTGGGTGTAGAATGACAAAAGTTGAAGAACCACATGACAGAAGGATGAAGAGGTAGAGGAAAAAGTGACAAAAAAAAAGAGAACTCTGAAATTTAATGCCTTTGTTCTTAAAATTGCAAGGCGAACGGTGGTCTTACCTAGTGAAAAATGTCCCAATTGTCAATGGGGAAACTTTTCTAAGTCAGCTATCCCTGTCCTTTCACTCCCTCTGGAACACTCAGTGAAGGTATCTTCCATCTCTTCAGGGACAGTATTTTTATGTTTACTGGTGGAAGGAGATGTGGAGATAGAATTTCCCCAGTCTTTGGGTCAGCGGCTAATGCTGTTGTTATTGTTGGGCACGTTTTGAGGTTTGGGAGTTATGTTCCAGCACGTTGTCTTCACATGCACTCCCTGCCCCCACTACAGTGCTGTTGACCCAGCCAAACAGTTCTGTCCAGAGTAAAAGCACTTCTGAATTTGAGTACCCAAGGTCATGAGCAGCCTGAGACTGAAACACACACAGACCACCTTTGTAAAAGTTTGAAGTGGCAAAGAGGAACTCGGTGAGTGTGTCTGTCACCTCTAAAGAGTGAAGTGAGAATCTGCTTTCATGTTTTCTCTTGTTTTTCCCTTTTGCTCAGGATATGTGGCCAAGTCAGTGTCTCTGTTAACCTTTCCAGCCACATTTTTGCCACGGTTTCTGTTTCCTGGCATGATTGTAGAAGGAGTTGGATTAGTATTATGAGGCATTGCTCATTGCAGCAGATTCTAAATGTATTATTGTTTCATTGAGTTAGAGGGGATGAGAAAGAAAGAAAGATAGAGAGGATAAACGGGGGGAGAGAGAGAAAGAGGAAGAGAAAGAGAGAGAATAGAAGAGAACAGAGTTTTCTTCAACATGAGACCTCTCTATCCCCACCTCCCAAAAAGCCCAATCAGCCCAACACTTCCTTGATGGTGTCAGAGTCCAGTTGGTTAGCTCTGATGGGTTTAGAGTCCAGCTGGTGATCCCTAATGGGTTTAGAGTCCAGTTGGTGATCCCTGATGGGGTTAGAGTCCAGTTGGTGATCCCTGATGGGGTTAGAGTCCAGCTGGTGATCCCTGATGGGGTTAGAGTACAATCGTTGATTCCTAATGGGGTTATGGTACAGTTGGTGATCCCTGGTGGTGTTAGAATACAGTTGGTAATCCCTGATGGTGTTTTAGAGTACAGTAGGTTCTCCCTGACAGTGTTAGAGTACAGTTGGTAATCCCTGATAGGGTTGCAGTACAGTTGGATTCTCCCTCTAGGTATGAGAATGTACACAGTTGTTTCTCCTGGAGAATTTTTTGTTGGGGACTCAGGCATATAAATCACATAAGGGGCTTGGTATTTGCTTTCCAAATGCTTTATGGATTTTTGTAACTCAAGCCCAAGCTTAATGGTATCAACTGAACATGTTCTTAACTAGATCAAAACTAAAACTCTTTGTGTGAAGATGTAGCTCAGTGGCAGAGCATTTTCCTAGCACACTCAAGGTCCTACATTCAATTCTCAGTATTGCAATAAACATACATAAATACATACATACAAGCAATGACATATTCTTTTCACTACCAAATTTTGTATTTTTGAAGAGAATGGAAATGTATGTATGTGGCTAGTTGACATTTTACTTAGGTGTCTGAAAAGAAAAGGACTGAATTTAATTGATTTCTTTTTCCTTTGACTCTTGAATTTTTCTGATAGAAAATTTGCCACCATAGAGTGTTTCCTGGCTTAGCTTCAAACCAAACAAACTCCTTCAACTTTCTATGGCATAATGCCCCTCCATGCAAAGCACAGCTGATAATCATAGTCCTATACTCTTCTAGTAAGATGGTCATGAGTTGGACTGTATCTACACAATAAAAGAGTAATGCAAAGTTAGGACCTTTGACTGAGCAATCCAGGCCACAAGTACCTCTGCTGGGAATAGTTTGAGGGTTGGGGTTCAAGTATGTTTTTAATTGAGTCTTGCACAAAACTGTGGCATTGCTTCATCATTCCCCAACCACCACATCCCCCAGACATTGGGATTCAACATTTGTAAAGTATTTGGAAGATTAGAATTAATAACTAAATGCTATTCACAGTCTCTGAAAATCTGAATTATGTTTGCACCTCTTTTAAATGTAGTTACCTTGACATCATGTCATGCCATGCTCCCAACTATTCAAAAACTGGAGATCTTGGGGTCAGGGAAGGGTATTTAAGAATGGTCTTCTAAAGTGAAATGGAATTTAACTCTAGCAATAGCAAAATATGAAAGCACCCACTATTTTGGTGATCTGGGACAGGAGGATAATGGACATCCACTAACAGTACAAATAAAAGCTTTTTTTCATCTTAAAAGGACATGGGTCACATCTTCCTTGCAGAGTCTAGCTGATGACAACACTTTAGTTGTCAGCATACTTACTCATTAGATGTCCTACTTAAATTACTATAATAGGGGAAAGGGTTGCAGGATAGGTGGAAACTGTAAAAAAGAGCTGTATTTAGACAAAAAACACTCTTTTCTGGAGATGGTAGCTTGGAGGTGTGGTGTGGGAGAATTGTCTGTATTCTGTCAATTATATTTTAAATAAATGCTGATTGGCTGATAGCCAGGCAGGAAGTATAGACAGGAAGTAGATGTGTGGCAATGAGAACAGGAGTATTCTGGGAAGAAGGAAGCTCTTTTGGGAGTTCTGCCCAGATCACCGAAGAAGCAGGATGTGACTGCCCCACTGAAAAAGGTCCTGAGCCATGAGGCTAACATATACTAGAATAATGGGTTAATAAAAGCTACAAGAGCTATTAAGAAGCCCGAGCTAATGGGCCAATCAATTTATAACCTAATGTAGACTCTCTGCGATTTTTCTTTAGGGGCTAAACGGCTGCAGGAACTGGGCAAGACAGAAACCCAAACAATCAGCCCCTCCTGCTACAGAGGTGTCCAGGAATTTAAGACAAGAGATGCTCCATTCCTTCTGAGATGTCATTTTTTTTGTCTGTATTGAAGTGACACAAGGGACATGTTCCCTTCTCCATGATCTGCCTGTAATCTGTGACCTTCCATTGGCAATGCTGTATCCCATTCCCAGTAGTCATTCTCCCTTGGTGGTCCTAACGGTAGAGCTGTTAGTCCTATTGAAAATGAAAACAGGAGAACTGAAGTTGAGGCAGGTGATCTAGGTGGGTCAAATTAACTAGCTACGTCTTCACACTTTCCACCTTTGGGCATAGGAATTCCTTTACTTTTCTACAAGCATTTGAGAGCATGGTTTTAAAACACATCAGGCTCTTGCAGGTTAGTGTTTAACATTTAAATAACTGTCACAGCTCTAACTAATTTTTATTGATTAATTTAGTAATTATTGAATTACTTGATTCATCTAGGAAGCAAGAGCTGATGCTGAGGCCAAGGATGGGTGCTGCTTACTGGCTCACTCATCATGGCTTACTCAGCCTGCTTTCTTACAGAATCCAGGACTACCCAGCCAGGGGTGGTCCCAAGAACAATGGGCTGGGCTCTTCCTGTATGAATCAATTAGTCAATAATTAATAAATTCATCAATAAAAGTTAATCAAATAAATAAGAAAATGTCCTCTAGTCAGACCTTATGGAGGTATTTCTCAACTGAGGATCTTTCTTCTTTGGTGATTCCAGCTTGTATCAAGTTGACATAGAAATAGCCAGCACAGTAATGCTACAGTAGCAGTAGCAGTGTCCTCATCTGTAAAATCTATTGTAGTTTTAGAACTGTGACAAGGATTTAAATGTGAAACTCTCTGCTTTATTGGTTTATGTGTCAGCTTTTAAACCATGTGTTTGGGCAGGTTGAAAAAAAATTCCTATCCTCTGTCATTTGTAGAAATCCTGATGGAAATCACAGAACTGCATTCACTGAGATCAGCTAAGCAAAGGAAGGCAGATGCTACCTGTTGGTGCTCATTTGTGGAAGTTAAAAAATATTAATCTCAATGATGTAGTGAGTGTGCTGGTTGCCAGAGACTGGAAAGGTTAGGGAGTGAGTACCAGGAGAGCTTAAATAATGGGTACATAAGTATAATTGAGAGGACAAATTAGGTCTGTTGTTTAACAGCACAGGAAGGTAACAATAATCTCTAATAATTTATCATATGTTTCAAAATAACTAGAATAGTTCAAAAATTTCTAAAACATAAACATGATACATAAAAAATATTTGAGGCTAATTATCAGGAACTTATCATTTCATATGACATACATACTTAGAATTATCATACTGTACTCTATAAGTATGCACAGTGTTATATATATTAATAAAATCAAATGATTAAAAGCAGGGGAACCATGATAAGAATATGCTACATGAAAATATATTTCTAATAAAAAGTAAAAAACCTATTTAGCTAATTAACCATGTTGAGTTTTTGATCCTTGTGATTGAACTCAATCCTTATATGACAGAATTTTTGGCAGACCATAAAATGAAATGTGACTAAATTCTTTGGCAGCCAGTTATAGATACTGGTCTCTACAACCTCCCAGATCATCCATTCCAAATCTGCAGCCCTCTATAGATATTACTGAATGATCACTGTTTCTACACTTACATATTACATTCCTCAAATCTTGCTGGCTGTGCTATATAGCCTTTCCTTTAAATTGTACTAGAGTGCTCTCAGTAACGTTCAAGGGTTTGTCCTCATCAAATGAACCAGAGCTTCTTGCACAAACGGCTGAGCCAAGAGCTTGGGAATAGACAGTGCACTTGAGTTTGGAATATTTGTGGTGACAGACAGCAAAGGCATTTTCAGTGCCTAACTGGGTTCTCTTGGGTAAAAAACAAACAAACAAAAAAAAACCAAGAACTGGCTTAAAGGGCTCCTAGTTAGATCAGACAATTTGGGCATCAAAAAACAAAACCAAAACTACATGACTGATGCACACCGAGTCTGAAAGTGTACAAGCATATAACAGAACCTATAAAGAAAAATCCCAGAAAAAAAAAGACTATCATTATTCGAAGTAGCTAGAATTAAGCTCTGCGGGGGTAATTTGTGAACTGAGATCAAAAGGAAATAAAAGTGAACAGATGAAGGGAATGGGAAAGTGGGATGGTGAGCCAGGAAGACACAAGCCTGCAGCGGACAGAACCTACTTTATTTATCATATCCGCAAGAGTTCAGAACTGAGAGGGGACACCTCACAGCCCTATGGTAACATAGCTGGACAGTGTACATACCAGTTTGCCTTGTGACTTTTTCCGCTAGGGGACACTTCACTGGTGGCATTCTCCAAGTCGGGAGAGGGCTTGTGGGAGCTGTGTGGTACTTGGATTACCTTAACCCTCCCGTATCTTCTATTTCTCTGTGCTTCCCCAACCTGGTCCTGCATTCCCCTCGGACAGTTTATAGGGAGATGAACAAGAGTGTTTTCTGGGACAATGTTTAAGATAAAACATATGTTTTTACCATTGCACTCCTTATACTGAGTATGTTATGTGTGCAAGACGAAGGATATCCAGAGGCAGCATTCTGCCACTGTGTGGCTCAAGCTGCTCATTGTGACTTCCTTGTGGCCAAGGTGGATTACCACAACCACATCAATGGCCAGAGTGGTCAGAATGGCCAGAGTGTCCCAGATGATCATTTGCTGCAGGCAATAAATACCAGGGAGAAAGAATAATGTTCTTTGGACAACAAACCACAGGACCAATGTGACAATGATCATCTAGCGAGGAGGATGATCACAGGAGACAGGAACAACGTGAGGAAATGGCCAGTGGCTCCGGTTTTTGGAGAAATGACCTACGCCGTGTGGTCCCCCTCAGCGAATAGCACCTGCTCCCCTCAACAGACACCAGTCAAGGGCTATTGCGTGAAAACAGGCTTCTCTGACCCCTCCCTGAGCCTCCAAGAGAGGCACGTGCTGGTAACAAACTGGCTGACTAGAAACATTTAAGTGCTTTTCCTTTTTAAGGCTGTGCAAACTATTCCCAGATTAATACAAGCAGGCAGGCTGACTTCTCAGAGTTAGGTTAGATGGCAAATTTCTGGGGGGCAAAGAAGGCTGTATCTGCGATCTTTGAGGCCCATTCCCCAATTCCAACTGGTAAAGGGGCACCAAATAAGTACTACTTAATGATAATGATTGCTATGTCTTGATAGATTTTTGTTTTAATTAGGCGCAGGCTGTTTGCCCTCATTACTTCTAATGTAGCTTTAATGTGGGATTCTAAAGAAAAAAAAAGAATCTCAGAATCATCTATTGAAGATATTAAAGAAGATATTATTAGCAATGCATTTGGTCTCACAGGCTTTGAACAGCAAATAACAGAGATTGTAATTAACGTCACTGTAGTCTCTCTTCTGAAAACACACTAACAATATAGCTAATTAGCAATATATCCTCATTTGCAGCTGGACATCTGCATATTATTATCAACAATGCTTGTTTCCTTTTTCCAGATTAAAGGAAGCCATGCTGCACCCAGGCATATGGCTACACTTCTTCCGTAGCTCTGCTTTCTTGTACCCGGGATAATCATACTGGGTTTTATTTATTTAATTTTCTTTTTTATCTGTGCTGGGCATCGATTTTGTCTGGAAAACTTCCACACATCTAAAAATAAGTTCAAGAATGTCACGGGTGGGGTTTCAAAGGGAAGAGCAAAAGTTCTCCATTTGGGGAGATAAAAGAATAAAGGACACACTGATTATCTTCACACATGAGTGAAGAGCAAGTACTCCCGGGGAGAGAAAAGCCAGAGAAGGAATAAAATGAGTTTAGGATCTTGGGCATCTCTTTCTCCAAGGAGCACACTTGTTCTTGGTGCCCAAGGAGATGGATAGGATGGAGGTGGGTACTCTGCAAGTGGCAGCAGTGGGTGCTGGGAAGAGGCCACCAAGACCCACTGGGGAGACATTGTTCTATCTGGATGTGAGGATACAAAGGGTGACTGCCTTCTATTCTTGCTGTACCTGCATGCTCTGATGGTCACTCCCCTGCAAGCTGCAGGGATGAAATAAATAGTTAGATCATCAATGCCCTTATTCTAAACCAAGTGTAAAAATGCAACGACTCTTTAGAGACTATTCTGGCAGAGAGGAGATGGCCAGACATGTGCTTTGTTAGGGGAGCCTGAAGACAACCCTGGAAGTTGGTGATACAGTCACATCATGTTTCAAGAAGGCAGGAGTGTCACAGTTCTGGCTGGGAACCAATAGAGCCTTCTGTTTAAAGTCTGACTAATAGCTGAGGAATCTCTGGCTGTGGTGGCAGAATATATGAGAAGGATGTTTACTTTAGGGCATGGGAGTGACCTCACTTCTGATCTCAGGCTCTGCTTTAGAAGAGATGAAGGACAGTCAGTTCTCAGGACTGGGGCAGGAACTGGCTCTCTCGGGGAAGGGGCTGCCCAACTCTGTGCATCTTTTCTAAAGCTTCTGGGCCAGCTGGCAAAATGGAAGTCAGCATGTTGCTGATTTATCTCTAATACTTCTATATTGCTTTGATCTTAAAACTGCGTAGATTATTAGTGCCGTTTCAAGTTGTGTTTTCTCCATCGCTGGCACAGAAAACAGAGGGGTAATTTTTCCAGGGACCTCTTATTTTATGTTCTGTTAGTTAAAAAATGAACTGAAATCACCCTTTCAACTCTAAGATAACATATAAGACATAATTACAAGGGTAGAAAGCCAGTTTTTCCAGAAAAGAATCTTTACTATGCATCATCAATGAAATATCAATGAAAATATCAGGTGGAAAATTTGTATTTTCTAGAGTCCTCCTTAGGGGTAGGTAGACAAACCTAGATAATAAAGCTGGCTCTCATGGGGCCATGTCCCTGATTACTCAAATTGGAGGCCAGACCTAATTGCCAAGGGCTATAATGGATAGGCCTGGGCTGTCCACCAGGGGGCTTCGGTCACTGCTTTTTGGTCACACGGGAGCTCAGCATCCCCTCAATGTTGCACTCTGAGCAAATGAATGTTACTGAGTATGTATTATTGGTGATATTCCAAGTTGTGCTTTCTCTATTGCTAGGATAGAAGACACAATGATTCTATGCATTTTAGCTATGCCTAAGGCTCAGAGAAAATTACAGAAGAGGGAGAGTGGAAACATTGTAAGAATTACAGGACCAGAACACTTTCTGCTGTAACGTCTGAATGTAAAAGAGAATCTGTGCCAACAACATTTCAACAATATGGTTGCCCAAGCAAGACATGCATAATGACAACACTGCTTGGCATACCAACACAGATAGGAGAAATCTCACAAGATGCTCCCCTAGATAAAGATCTATAGGCAATCAATGATGAGAGAGAGAGAGAGAGAGAGAGAG
>LOEQ01003536.1:87581-98596 GCA_001685075.1 Bramus lutescens
GAGAGAGAGAGAGAGAGAGAGAGAGAGAGAGAGAGAGAGAGAATGAATGAGAATCAGTCCTCTTCAGGGATGAGCTGGCTGACAGGTTATCTAATCAGTGATCAGTCCCAAACACATGCACATATGAGTAACAGTAAATGGACTCTGTAGGTTCTGTGTTTGTGTGTAAATAATGACAAAGAAGAACTCATGGAATTGAGAGGACATGTGGAGGACACTGACAGAGTTGGAGAGGGAGAGGTAGAATCACAATATTCATAAATAAAAATTCTCAAAAAATATTTTAAAAGAAAGAAAACAGAGTGATTATCTCGACTAGTGGTTCTCAACTTTCTTAAACACTGAGACCCTTTAACAGAGTTATGGTGATCCCCAATCATAAAATTATTTCATTGCTGCCTCATAACTGTAATTGTGCTACTGTTATGAATCATAATGTAAATATCTGTGTTTTTCAACAGTTTTAGACTACCCGTATGAAAGGGTCATTCAGTCCCCAAAGGGGTTGCAACCTACAGGCTGAGAACCACTGATCTGGACCCATTTCCAGGACCCAGCTTGAAGAGGCACTAATTGGTGTGTTCATGTGCTGGCTAATGTCTGTCAACTCGATGTAAACCAGAATCGCCTGGGAATCTCAAATGAGGAACTGCCTCCAACAGACTGACTTGTGGGAATATCTGGGCGGGCATTTTCTTGACTGCTAATTACATATGAGGGCCAAACACACTGTAGGCAGTACCATCCCTGGGCAGTTGAATCTCAGATGGGTAAGAAAGGTAACTGAGCAAGCCAGGGGAAGCAAGCTGTCAAGCAACACTTCTCCATGATGTCTGCTTCTGTTCCTGTCTGCAGGCTCATGCCTTGCACATCTATCCAGGCTTCCCTAAATGAACTGTGAAGTGGAAGATGTAAGAAACTTTTCCTCCCTGCCTTAGTTCGGGTTTCTGTTGTTGTGAAGAGACATGATGACCATGACAACTCTTATAAAGGAAGACATCTAATTGGGGAGCCTTACAATTTCAGAGGTTTAGTCCATAATCATCATGGAGGGGCATGGAGGTACGCAGGAAGATGTGGTGAGAGAAGGTGTTGAGAGTTGTACATCGTGATCCGTGGGCAACAGGAAGTGAACTGTGTGTCACAATGGACATAGCTTGAGCTTAGGAGACCTCAAAGCCCACTCCTACAATGACACATTTCTTCCAACACGGCCATATCTGCTCCAACAAAACAACACCTCCTAATAGTGCCACTCCCAATGCGGGGGCATTGTCTTTGAAACCACCACACACCCCAAGTTGGTTTTGGTCTTGATGTTTATTACAGCAACAGAAAAGTAAATTAGGACAGTGGGTACCAAGTATCCAAATCCAGCTTTGACCAGAAGAAGGGGTCCAGCTGGTCAAGGAGGCTCAGGCAGTGAGTCAGTATCTCCCAGATGGAATGAAGAGTATTAAGGATCCAGGTCAAAGCTGGATTCTGATTTTGGAAGGGAAATCCGAGAAGGTAAGCCATCAGATCACCCAGAATGCTGGTTCAGACTGAGGCTGGCCTTGCCCAGGAAATGTACTGATTAAGAAGGTGGAGTCTTCACAACACTTGAAGTCAACACTTTCTACTTCTAGAAATCTCTTCAGTCCAAGTACCTATAAATAGATTTTTAAAAGGAATGGAACCCTACTTGCGCTAACGTGGGGAAGCTACATCCACATAAAACCCGAGAGAGCATGGAAAAAAATTCTAGACACAAAAAAATAGGAGAGGTTAACACAGCTTTTTGGTAGTCACAATTTTTTTTTTCTGGATGGGCTCTGTTTGCTGGTGACAAGCAGGAGCTCCATGGCTCCTTTAAGAGAGGTCTTACTGATTCAGCATTAGCAAAAAACAGTGTGGCTTCTTTGAGAAATGGCGGCTTCCTGGTTCGTGCTACTTGCATGAACAGCTCTGGCTCTTTCAGGAGGCCAAGCACTCAGATGGGATCTGTGAGCAGTGTGTTACGAATTGTTTAATGGTGACATAAACCTGCTACAACCCTGGAGCTGAGGCAGTGTGCATGGCTCTCAGAAACACTGAACATGCTTCTGCCATGTTAGACTTAGCAGAGCTAACAGACAGGGCCACAGAGTTGGTCCTAGCCATGGCCACTTAGTATTTAAAAGAAAAGAAAAGCACTCCTGGTCTGAAAATACTTACAGATACACACACAATAAAGACAGATTCAGATGAAAAAGATGTCTAAATGAGTTACAGTGCTGGATAAATATGCATAGGCTTGGGAGAGAGAGGAAAAAGAGTATAGACAGTTATAATACAAAGGAATACAGACAGTTATAGATCAAAGGAATAGAGACAATGAAATAAATACTAAACTTGTAGAAAAAGTAATAGAGTAAGAAAAATAAACCGTGTAGAGATGGAATATACACAGAGAGTCTGGATTATATATATTATTTTTTCTTTGAATTTTTTGATTACAGAGAGATATTTGATTCTGGAGGCTGCTAAGCTAAACCATAATATATATTTTGAAGTCAAGATAGCTTATATATATTATTATCTAATATATATAAAAGACAATATATATTAAAGCTATCTTGACTTCAAAATTTGGGTCTAAGGGTATGTTGCTTTGGAAAAGAGGTTCTGCTTTTGTTTCCACAGAGGATGGGAACCTGTGGATTCCTTTTAGACTAATGGGGTTTGATGGAATAAGATCCCCCAAAAGGTCTCTGCAAACCCCAAAATACTTCATCCAACAAAAAGCAGGAAGCAGTTTGGAGGGAACTATGCTCAAATTCCCAAATATTGTTTATCAATGTTTGTTTTCATTTAAAGGGGGATGTGATATAGAGATAAATACTTTGCATTGGTATGGATCTTGGTTTATTAATACAAATTTATGGTCAATTTTGTTATACATATATATATTTCTGCTCTTGATTAAGGTATTGTGTTTCAGGCAGCTCATTTAAAAATGTAATGTATAATTAAGAAATATGGGTTAATAGATAATTATCTATAATAGTCAAGCTTGTAGTCATGTTAGTTAGGTTTTCTAGATGTATAGAGATATATTTCAGGTGAACAAGCATTCCTCAAACCTTTTAAAGATAACTAACAAAATATAACATTTAAAATGTTTAAGAATTTAGACTTTTCATGACAACGAGACATATCTTCTCCTGGCAGCACCAATCTACTTCAAGAGGATGATGGGCATTGAAGAGGCTTCTTATGGAGTTTGTTGGCTATTTGGGTAAAAACTGACCTTTATTGAACTGCTTGATGGTATCCTGTATAAACTAGACATGCAGGACCCACAGAAAAGTGGCTTCTGAAGCTGCCTAAAGAAGGTGAGACTGTCATTCAGGGTTCCTGCTTCATGAAAGAGTTTGCCCAACATTCTCCAGGACATAGAAGACAGTGACTGACAAACTGCCAATATAGGTGGAACTGTCTTTGAAATTTCCTGCTTTATGGAAAAGTCTGCCAGATACTATGGCCTGTAGGCTGAAGACGGATGCCCCAATGTTACAGAAGAACTTTGGGTGACTATACAGGCAATGAGATGTCTCTGTCAATTCTAGAGTTTTGGAAGTTGCTTACAATGCACTTCCTGTTAACTTAGGTAATATTATATCCTTCTGGGGTCTTTGATGAAGCTGAAGAATAGATATAGTTACAGTTTTCCTTATTTAGTATAAAAGATAAAGTATATATAAATATTTTAACTGTAATTCTTGCTTAATACCTGTTTTGTTATATGAAATTTTACTATGTTAAAGTTAAAGATCTTCCTTTTTATTTAGACAGAAAAGGGGAGGTGATGTGGGAGTCCCCTCTATATGCTCTGAATAGCTGTTTGGGCATATTGTAGTTCAGAATAGAGTAAGGCAGGAATTCCAAGCAGATAGAGGAGGAAAGAAGGCATAGTTAGGGAGATGCCATGGAGCTGCTGAAGGAGAAAGATGCAGGCCACCAGCCAGAACCTTACCAGTAAACCACAAACCTCATGGTAAAATATAAAATAATAAGAATAGGTTAATTTAAGATGTTAGAGCTAGCTAGAAATATACTTAAGCTGTTGACCAAACAGTATTGTAATTAATATATTTTTGTGTGATTATTTCAGGTCTGGGTGGCTAGGGAACAAACAAGCAGCCTCAGCTTACCCTTAGAATTTTAGAAAGGAGCTCATGAAATTGTGGGGGTTGTGCTGGATCCAGAATGAGGCCTATATCCCAGGCCCAATCTTGCCTTAAGTTTGGGTAAGTTACTGTGGTTTGCATCTATGGTAGAATGGTTCTAAAGATATCTATAAATTCTTCCTTTCTAAATAACCCTGCCTTAAACAGGAACACCCTGTACATAATCTATGAGCTTGATGATGCTACTAACTCTGAGTTTGGCTGTGCTACTCACTATGGCAAAAGGGACAACAACAAATACAGACCCCAAAGCGCTGTGCTTTAGTATTGCTTATTTTCGTTGCTCTCTGGAGTGTGCCAAGAAACTAGGACTAACTAACCTGCTGAAATGAGAGACATATAGTTCAGGGGCCGTATATCCCATGTTTGCTAAAGGACAGTCCTCAGTTGGGGATCCATGATCACCCAAGACCTGCTGAGATTAAGAGAATCATGAAGAATTATATATTTTTTATGGTTTTAAGTTAAAAATTCAGAGTGGCTTTTTACACAGTAAAAGTTAACAGATACAGGACCTTAACTGTTTTTTTTTTTCTGTCTTGTGAAGTAGGATGAGAATTTTAGAAAAGTTCTCAGTCCATGCAGTTTTAATGTCCTTGGGCTAGGACCCTTACAAGATAGTTGTCTGGAGAAATCATATCACAGCAATGTGGTTTTAAACATTTAAAACATATCTGCTATTTTTAAATGGTGTGTGTGTGTGTGTGTGTGCATGTATGTGTGACAGAGAGAGATGGGGGCATGTGTAGTTTATATAAGTGCAGGTGCCTGTGGATGCCATGGGCATGGGATCCTCCTGGGGATGGAGTGATAGGTGCTTGTGATCTGCTTGATGCTGGAACTGAACTCAGGTCCTCTATAACAGCAGTACATGCCCTTAACTGCCTCAATGTGCTTTATTTTTATTTTTATTTTATTTTATTTTTATTTTTAAAGCTTTTTGAAACGACCAAAGCATCACATCCGTGGGTAGCATGATTAAATAAAAACCCAGTGGCTCTAAATGCATCAAATAAAGATGCTGCCTTCAGTGACTAGAACACCACTATCTCCTTTCTCATCTTAAGGTTGATGAAAGCTATTGCATTGTCCACCATCTACTTCCTTCATTTACGTATACTTTGTTAACAGCGCCACCACCAGCCTTTCAAAGATTCAGAACTAGGTCATAGCAATTTTTCCTTGCACTTTCACAATGCACCTGGAGAGCACTGTGGGCTGCCAGAAACCATTCATGCTCATTTACTTGAGAGCCAGGCCTGGTAACATAAGCTAATTATAGAGCTGTCACAGACCAAATGTGGCCTGAGGTGAGGAGAAAGCTGCAGGCCACCAGGACTTGCTTCCTCTCCCACATGCCTATCCAGACTAGTCTGACGAAGCTTCTGTTCCCCTGTCTGCAGGAAAACACAGTCTGGTCCCTGCAGGTGATGCAGCTGTTGGGAATCTTGACAAAGCTTGGGTAATCAGGGGTGTTTGTTATTTATATTCATGAGCTCTCCCAATAAACACTCCTTTCATTTCTATATGGTATCAGGCACTGCGTGCTGGACTGTGGCAGTTCAGATCACACATGGATTGCTAGGAATAGTTATCAAAAATTTGAAAATGAAGTCAAAGGGAAGAACAAATTCATCAGTTCATACTGAGGCACAATATAACATACTTGTCAGAGGTTATTTAATTGTCTGGGAGGATGCATCTTTGAGGTATTACTGATTAGGGCAATAGGTAAAATGTGATATGCTTACTTAGAGATCTTTATCCTGTAGAAATTTAAATGGTTTTGGTTCAGCAGAAACACTCGAGGCATATGACTTCATGGGTGTCTAGTATATTAATCAGTTTTATTAATATATAAAATGTACTTAATTATTTTCTCAACTGGTTTATAATCTGTTCTTCAAAAGCTGTGAACTGGCAGTGATCTCTTCCTGGTTTTCTCATTAATTAGTTTAATCTTTGAGACTTGCTTACTCTATATTGGTAGAAGAATCATGTCTTTAAATTGAAATATATGAAAATTGTATATGAGCAATTTTTTCTTTTGTCTTTAATAAGTTCTAGAGTGGAAATTAAAAAAAATGCTCATGCAATAAAGAATTCAAGTGTAGGACATAGGAAATCCTGAAGGGTGGGATAGTTTCAGTTTAAGGAGTGGAAGTGGTCCAGTCTCTTCACAACTTAACATGGAGTGACCCCTTCCAGGTTTTGAGTTAGGTTTCACTTTCACTATGTATCCTATCCGAGGCTGGCCTGAAACTTACTAGGAGCAGGCCAGCCTGGAACTCAAAGAGATCTGCCTGTCTCTGCCTCCAGAGGGCTAGATTAAAAGTGTGCAGCACCACATCCAGGCAATGACTCTTTCTTTTTTTATTTATTTTCTTTTTTATATATTGTTTTATTTTATTAATTTTTATTGAGCTCTGCATTTTTGATGACTCTTTTACGTCATTTACTAAGCCCTTTAATCTTATCTGACTTGTCTGGATGCTGGCCCAAGGCACTAAAAAACTGAAATGAGAATGGAGAACTGTGGTGTGTGAAAAAGACTTCCCTTGTTATATCTTCTCAAAAAGACAGAAGGCCTGCCACGGGGTACAAAACTTGTATTCCCCTTCTAATTCTGGAGACAAAGCATTTCCTGGTCTTATTCTCACCTAAGAGAAATTTCCCACCCAAACTCCTTCAGTTAGCTGAGGTTCAAGAAAGAGAGCTGCACATTCTTTAGAGGCTGTCAGGGGGCTGTGGAGAGGGTGATGCAACAGAGAAGGTATTTATCTGCTTGCTGTTTTTCCCAGTCATATTAGTTACTCTGCTCATCCCTGCCTTCAAATAGTTAATGAGAATCCATTTAAGGAGAGGACTGACTTACTTTGGCTCACTGTATCAAAGGTCTTAATCCATAATGGTGAATAAGAAATGCCAAGGCAGATCAGTTCACATTATGGCAGTCAGGAAATAGAGAAAGGGGATACAGGAGGGTTGTCAGAGAAGATAGACCCCCAAGGACACACCCCCAGTGACCTACTTTATCCAACTAGGCTCCATCTCCTACATTTTCTGACCACTCAATAATGCTATCATATAATGACTCCGTCAAGGGATTAATCAACCCTCTCATTAGGTCAGAACTCCAAGGATCTAACAGTCTTTGATTTTCTCAGAAACACTCAGAGGTGTGTGATATTAATCTAGTTGCCTTTTATTCCAATCAAGTTGAAATTTAATATTGGCCATTACACAGGTATTGATATTATCATATTAGGGTGCAACAGTCTGAGTAAGAGTAGAAAATTGGTGGTGCTCTTAAGCTTGGTAACTGAAGGAAGTTCAATAAAAGAACGGCTTGGGCCAGGTTAACAAAACCATGGAGAGCTTATGCCAGAGACATGATGATGTAAAGAAAGGGAGAGGTTACTGTTTCTATAAGGAAAATAGAGCTTTGTGTAAGGGTGGGGTTGCAAATACAAGGTTTTCCAAATACTCCCTCCTTATGCCCGCCATGCTTCACATTGGCCAGCCAACCTGAAGCCAGAGCAAGAGGCTGTTGGAGATCTTAGTAGATTCGATGCATGTAGAACCTATGTCCATAAATTTGAACAGAGAAAAGTACAAAGTGGGTCTAGAGAGAAAAATGGGAGTCTGGAGAATCTTGGAAATTGGGTTGATAAAACATTACTCAAACATCGTAGGCACCTTGTTTTAAATCAATTTTTCATTTCAGTTAAGCGTGAGAACCCCAGTTCTATAAGTGAAGTGGCTGAGAGGCCCCTTGCTAGGAAACATGCCCTAGAGTTCTAGTCTCTTTCCCAGGTCTGTGTTGTTCGAATCTGCCCCCTGGAGGTGTGGTCTAGAATAAGAGAGTCCATAGTTGTTCTGAGTTCCCTATTTTCCCTACCCAGAGTAACAGTACTATCCTAGTATAGCACACTATGGATTAAACTCTCAACTTGGTTCCCCGTTTTGTTCGGTAATGGGAAAATCCTGGCCTCCCTTTCTTAGAGAAACTCTTATGTAGCCCAATGCAGTATTGTTCGTGCAATCTGAGAACATCATATTGAAAATTAGATCAGGTCAATAAAAGCAGAAGGTACAGCAAGGAGGAAACAAAACAGATGGTGACCAAGCCGTACCTAAAGAGGCAGAAGCATAAGCCACATAATACTTCATGCAAAGATGAAGAGAACTAGCCTAGGGGACAGATGAAACAATGGGTCCCAAATACGTGTTGCTTTGGTTGTTAGCAGGTGGGACCATCACATTTTATTTTGAACCTGCTAAACACATGAGCTGAATTATAAAAGTGACAGGGACCTATTGGCCACCAGTAGTTGAAGGTATAAGCAAAATGTATACCTAAAATATAGAATAAATCACTATACAGCAATGAGAATGAACAAACTATAACCACATCTAATAACAGACAAATTTCACAAACATCATAGAGAACAAAGGAAGCCAAGTACAAAAGAACAGATGACTTAAGATTCTATTTATATAAAGTTCAAAAGCAGGCAAAACTAACCAATAGTCTTAGATGTCAGGATTGCGGCAGCCCCGGGGAGCCAGGGAAGGGAAGGGAGCCCTTGGGAGGCTCGTGGAGCACAGCTATATTCCGTTTACTTGATCTGGGAGATGGATTCACGAATGTGTTCGCTTTGTGAAAACGCGCTCCCTCTCCCCATAAGTTATATGTACAGGATGTGTATAACTACAGAGACCACAAAAGAAAGCAGGAAAGGAATCAAAGGGAATGGCACATGGAAAGGTCAAATACACTTCCTAAAAACGACCAAGTTTCTGCCCTTGTTTGTTCATTCTTGGAACAAAAGAACACAGGGAAAAACAGTATTTGAGAAGAGAAGAAAGAGCAGCTACTAGGGATGTGGCCACCAGGAGCACTTGGCTGGCATGGGCAAGGCTCCAACAGTTTGATCTTCAGCACTGTAAAGATAATAAATACATAAATAAGCAGCTTCACATCATTTTCTTGGGGCTCCCCTGTAAAATGGGTAGCAACTCTCAGAGAAACACACTGCTTTTCTTCTCCCGGTTCCTCCCTGTCATTTGTCTTTTCGGTGCTCTTAAACTGGGTCTTTCTTCTCAATCATTTTCTTCCAGGGCTCAGTTATTTTCTTTCCTAGTACCAACCAAACTTCTTCGTCCTCCCTCAAAAAACAATCTTTACCATAACTTTGTTCTAATACTTTTTAAGGCATTATTCTGATCAACTGCCTCTCAAAACTCCCTATGAAATGGGAATAGTTAGCACCCCCTTCTATTGTACATAAGAGAAACCGATGTGGTCCAGTAAATAACTTGCTCATGCTTGTGTAGGAACAGAAATCCCTGCTTAACTTCACACACACACACACACACACACACACACACCATTGAAAGTAGGAAAGGGGCTTTGGAAGAAGGAGAGGTTCAGGAGAAGGAGAGGAAATGAGACAGGGTGCTAATAAGAGTAAAGATGGACTAAAATTCATTATAGATATGCATGAATCTTTCAATGAGTAAAAATTAAATTAAGTAAAGTTGCAAAAAGTCTTTTAGTAATCAACAACTGTCACCTATATGCCAAGAACTGATAGCCTTTTCCATAATAAATGTAAATAATAATTTTTTAAATCAGATTTTTACACTATAATGAATGACCACACATCTGGATGGCGAAATGAACAGGATGTCAAAGCTTGAAATGCAGGGTAGGGTGACCCTCTGTGGTGTCATCTGGGCTGCTATTTACATTGTATAATGTATCCACAGCAGAAAGGAGCCTGTGGAGGGACAAGTAGGGTTTGAGGTTCACTCTGAAGGAAGGGACATTATTACACATTTCTGCAATTCATACAGAGGCTTAGATGCTGGTAGATGCCTCCATGCCAAACTTGCCTCTCTGCTCCTCCTTTTACTACCCACAAAAAGTTGCTGCGTATTTTTAACAACCCTGCTTAGGTATTCCCTTCTTTAGGAAGCCTTTTCCAAGTTGTTGCCAGATGACTTCCTCTTCCACATTAATGTTTCACCTTACACTGCCTTATTTGCGTGCTTAGAGCTTTCTTTCACCTTTATTGTGATCTGTAGTTAAATAGTGATTGAAACATGAGCTGAGCTATACAAAGAGTGAGTTAGAGTGGCAGCTTCCTCAAGTCCATCACTATTCATTGCCAACAGGAAGGACCATTTTATCTACTTCACAACTCCTATGCTACCATCCTGGTCCAGAGCATACACCTCTCCTCATTTCAAATGTCACTTTCAGAGA
The DNA here is from genome assembly GCA_001685075.1 of Bramus lutescens. NCBI lineage: Eukaryota > Metazoa > Chordata > Mammalia > Rodentia > Cricetidae > Bramus > Bramus lutescens. The sequence goes on from LOEQ01003536.1 coordinate 98,067, forward strand.
GAATTGACTTCCTTGATCACCTGTGGTGCATTAATTAGTGTCCTCAGAGCAGAGCAATCTCCATCTCGGGGAGTTCAGCTGTGTTCTCTTGCAAAAGGATTATCCCGCCTAGGCTTCTTGGCTTGGTTGTTTATAGCCACTCATGTAGAGATGGAAGGTCATGACAAACTCACCTGGGTATTCAGCTGCTCTCTACCCATTATGTACAGCTCTGCTTCAATCGCATGTGGCTGCGGGGAAGGGCAGAGACTAAGAGATGAGGGGCTTTATCTCTGTTGGCTGAAGGCTTTCCAGGTACTTCTAATTGGGATGGGACACCCACACACCTATAAGTCACCCCTCTGTAAGGAGGCCCAAACAACTCATTGGTTCCCCATAGAGAACTTTGGTAAAATTATGCCTCAGTTTGCTATTGGGATCTTAGAAGAAGGGATATATTTTACCTATCTCTCCCCACTGGGACGCAATTTTAGCACCATCACCTCAGTGGTCCTCCCACCCCTCAGTAATTTCCCTATCTTTCTGCTTAT
>LOEQ01003536.1:98665-121697 GCA_001685075.1 Bramus lutescens
TATATATATAAACAATCCAACATTTTATGGGCTTTCCTGTTTGTAATAGTTCTCATCAGAATATCAGAATATCAGTTCCTGAAAGCAGATATTAGATTTTGTTTTGTAACTTTATATACTTGGCCCTTAGCCAGACATCTGATACACAATAAGCCCTCACTAAATGTCCTCTCCATGAATAAATGGGCCATGGAATAGACATGGGACAAATGGATTAAGGATAGAAGAAAGGAATGAACAGACTAGGGTTTGAAGCCTGATAGCTGTGGGCATGGCTGATCCATCCTGTTATCTATGGAAAAGAATTCGATTCTTGAAAGGACATAATCTTTGACCAGTGTTCATGTGATGACTCCAAGTCCAGGGACAACAGCATCATCATCTGCTTTCAAGTGATAAGATGATCAGTGGTTTTTATTCCTAGAGGGACAAGAAAAATATGATGGAAGGACCCAGTGGCTATTGTCTCTGTCTGACTAAGTCACATGCAATACTCAGTTAGTGCCCAGAAGAACAGATCTAGTACAACAGGGAATGGCAGAGTTTGAGATGTCCAAAGAGTATATATGTATATTTATATATTTATATAAATACTATTTACATATTTTTTGAGATATTTGAAGAGTATATATGTACATTTATATATTTATATAAATACTATTTACATAATTTTTGAGATATTTGAAGATTATATATGTACATTTATATATTTATATAAATACTATTACTTTTTTGAGATATTCAAAGATTATATATGTACATTTATATAAATACTATTTAAATAATTTTTTGAGATATTTGAAGAGTATATATGTACATTTATATATTTATATAAATACTATTTACATATTTTTTGAGATATTCGAAGAGTATATATGTACATTTATATATTTATATAAATACTATTTACAGTTTTTTGAGATATTCAGAGTATATATGTACATTTATATATTTACATAAATAGTATTTACATAATTTTTTGAGATATTCAAAGAGTATATATGTACATTTATATATTTACATAAATATTATACAAATACTTTTATGTAAGAGTATTTGTATGCTATTATATATTTATATAATACATACTATGTACAAATGCATGTATAAAAGCACATAAAATATGTGTTTGCATGCATGAATATATAACTAATTGCTAACATATTTATGAATGCAGATGACAATGTCTTGCTTTACTAATTTTTGTTTTAACATTTTATTTGATTTTAAGATAACCGAAATAGCCTTCCCTGCCTGGTAGTTTATCTTGCTATATAGCCCAGGCCTATCTTGAATTTACAGTCTTCCTTCTTTAGTCTCTGGAATTCTGGGATTGCAACCACACCCTACCATGTCCATGCCCTAGCCCACAGTTTTCTCAACCTCCCAGAAAAACTGGTACCTCCAAGTTATCAACTGTTTTAAAAGCAGCACCAGCGTTACCTGGGAATGTGTTACAATGCTTACTCTCAGGCCTCTGTGAAATTAGAGTTCCAAGCTGGGGTTCACAGGTAGTGTCTCACAAGATTCCAGGCAATCCTGCTACAGACTCATACCCAGTTGCCCCAGGAGAAGGAGCAGGAGGCCAGGGACCAGTTAAGGCATCGTTCTTCTGGGAGGCACTGTAGCAAAATGATGGGACTGTTATAATATGAAGGGCTCTCAACTTGTTGGAGTGCTTTATCTTGAGAAAATATAATCAAACAAATGACAAAGCATAAGCCATTAAGCCCAGCCAGGGTAAGACACTCTGAACTGTTAGTCGCTGCCTAAGGATCCCTGAATGATGAGGATCCCCAAGGTAAAAAGATCACAACCTGCAAAGATGGAGGGTGAACTCACTTCTGCTTTTTCTGAGTGTCAACATAATCTGGCCTTTTGGGCAAGGTTAGGTAGCATGTACCCCACACAAGTCAACAAAGTCCCGCCAACCTCCTCCGCCCCTTGCATTGTGTCTTTCTTTACAAAGACCCAAGGTCCCGAAGAAGGACGGGCATGTCTTCACATGGCTGCTGGAAAGGGTAGCTATTCCTAGTCCAGAGGTAACAAAACACGAGACCTGTGAAGGTTCTGGGGTCTCAAACAAGCTACGAAGGAAAAACAATCCACCAGAACATGTCAAAATGGAAATAAAGATGGTGGGAGACAGAGGAAAGACATGAAGATTGTCTTTTGGTGCCCCAAGCTCCACAGACAAGGACAAATTATGCCAAGAACCAGTCCCAGAAAACATTCTTGCCAAACTAATCGCACAGGCCCCAACTAAAACACTTGGTGCTCACTGTGGTCTCAGTCTCCTTCAGCAGATTTATAACTCATCCTGTGAAAATGCCCTTTGCTGGTTCCAGCTCAGACTTTCCTACTTTCTCCCCGAGTCTGAAGATACAAAGACTGGCCTTTTAGATAGAGCCAGCTCCATTTTTTACTAATGTCCTAGGTATTCAATAAATAAGAGCCAAACTCGCAGCTTCAAATGTTCACTCTCCCCAGTGGCCCACAGAAAAGGCCCACGGTAAACAAAAGTTCTGCAACACAGCCTGTCATACAGACTTATGAATGGCTTCTTTCAGACTCCCAACGTTTGAAAGCAGACCTGAGAAGTTCAGAAGCTAGAGCTGGTTGCAAGCGAATTCATTTGCACTTTGACTAAAAGAACTATATCTCTAACTCTTTCTAGTGCTTTCTTTCCCAGTACGTTGTAGGACCCTAACCCTGCACATCCTATGCTGGCCCCTCACTCCCTACACCTCACTTCCTCTCACATCAGGTCATGACCTCAGGCTTCAAGCTCAGCTCACAGAGGGTTCTTTTCTCGGGAGTTCAGTCCCCCCTCAAGTGGAATTTCTCCTATTCCAGGTCTTCAACAAAGATCCCAAGGCGCATGTTTGATCTCTTCACGCTCCATTTTCATCAGTCCTTCACACTCTCCATCACTTAGAAAAATACAAACAGCACGGTTCAGTTTTAAGGTTAAGAACTGACAGTCTCCATAAACATTTTTATAATAAAAGCTGACTTATCCATTGCCAGAACTTGGTGTCTGTGGAAGGCGGGTGAGACAGAATGAAGGCAGGCACTGGGAAATGGGAGCCTTCAGTGTCAGAAGAAGGGAGTAAGTGAAAGACACTCTCAGGGTTTTGCTGGCGAAGAATGACCAAATTGATCCACCTCTGAGTAACTGAGTATTATTGGAAGGGTAAGGAAATCCCAGTAGGAGAAGAGCTCAGACATAAATTCCTCACTCATGGAAAAATATAAAGCAGTCAACAGTCATAAGTTAAACATTGCCAGGGCATGAATATAAAACACAGACTAGAAGAGGTCATTAAATTCACTCTTGGGACGTTTTAATTCAGGAGAGAGAGCAAGAAGAGAGCGGTGGGACAGAGAAGACCCAAAACTTACGCCACACTTAACCACCTCAAATGATTATGAGCTGAAATCATCTAATTAGCTGGGATTTGTGTTGACGGTGCGTGGACAGATGAGCTACAGGACTCTTTTTCACTTACCCACTTAATTGCTGGGAGCTAATGACTCAAGGGCTGGGGATTCAATGGGGAGCAAGGCAAATATAAGCCCCTTCCCTCCCTGATATTACAGGGGGGCAGCAGCCTAGACAGTGGTGTGGATTTTACAGTCTAGGCAAACCCAAAGCTGTTTAAATCAGGGTGTCTTTGGTAGGATGCAGGCACCAGGACATTCAAGATTAGTAGAATTTATCTCAGGATTGTTAACTGGATTCCTTAACTGATTGATCCGTGCGTCAAAGCCTTGCCATGAACTCCTCTTCCCATGAACAGCTCCTGTCATGCTTTGCTTTCTACACCTCCATGTGCCCACAAAGTGGGCATCCCAGTGTCTCCAGAACAAGTGGGAAGTTCCCTGCAAGATCATTAAGTGCTGAGGTCTATGAAAAGGCATTCCTAACACAAAGTATTTGGTAACATCCTTGAAGAGTACTAAGGATTACTTTCTCCTCTACTCTAAACTGGTACACAGTACCCTGGACCTTATCTGATAGTGGTTTAAAACACTTACCACCCACACCATCCCAGAAGCTCATGGACCTCCCGGCCACTTTCTCTACACCATGGTCCTTTCACAGCATGGATCCTGCGAGAAGAGGCTCATTAGGTTTAAGTCTCCATATTTCTTTGTTGAGGGAAAAAAGAAAACAAACTTTCCAGCCTTGCCCTCAGTCTCCCACAGGTTCAGTATCCCATTCTCCAGGGAGCTATGGGAGAAATCCATTATAGACTTTCTTGGATACACTCCTGGATTTTCATTCATTTGTAAAGGACACATTTTTCCAGAAGGCTCCTGGAATTTTTGAAGAGGAGAATAAAAAAAAGAGACAAAGAAAGGAACCAACTTTGAAGTTTCAATGAATGTGCCAGAAAAAGATACCCACCCCCAAATCAATGGTTCCTGAGAACAGTTTCACGAGAACTAACTCCCTTTATTTCCCACTGTGTTTTCTGCAGGGTGAAATGGTCCCCACTCCAACCACTGAGCCTGCTACTTGGCCAACCCAATGGCATTCCACTGCAGAGATTAAAACCAACTTTATGATTGTGGTACAAATAATAAAGAGCCCGGCAGGGTTTCCTTCCAAAATGAAAGTTCATTTATTTTCCGAGGTGTATAATTTGGTTGTAAATGTTTCCTTTGGGTCAAAACATCCCAAATTGGGTTTTTGCCTGGAACACATCACTACTTTGTGGGAAAAGAATGGACCCCGTGTGGTCCCACTGTGTCTCTCTATTCAGGGCACAACGGGGCTCCAGATGACCTTCTGTTGCTTCATATCTGGCAACAGCAGTCATCAGGCTGGATCAGGAGGTCCTGGACTTCCTTTAGCCACAACAGTGCCCGGATTCATCTGTGAAACAGGCAGACTCACCACCTGCGCTGACACCTGTTTCTGTATCTCTCAGGGATGGGAGAGGAGATCGCATTGCTTTCTGTGACACCTGGATTTTTTTTCCAAGCTTTTGTGTCCTTATTTTATCTTTTCAAAATTCATCCTAAAAAAGTCCACCCAGCAATGACTAATATTTGTATTAAAACAAAGCCAGATTCTTTCCAGGGCTCCTGGGCTGACCACATGTATTTGAAGCCAGAATTCAGCCCAAGTAGTTCAACCAATCGCACTTAAATAGAAATAGCCATTTCTCCTACAGAAGCTGAAGAAACATCCCTATCTGCTACTTTCCTGTTGACCAACTGCCTCTTGCCATATACTTTTACCTTGTTTTCCATTTGCATCTTTAGGTTAATTCAAAGTCACTGTTAAGTTTTGCAGATAAAATATATTCATTTTACTGTTTCCCCTCTGTTCTAAGTAGCAGATCAGGCAAAACAAAGACTCATCTAGTGGGATCAAGGAAATGAGTCAAAAATCATCATTTGGATGTGGAGTGGGTGGCTGAACATATATGCATAAACTGTCAGAATGAGACCTATTATGAGGCCCAATTAATATATATTAATATTATATATTAACATATATATGGGAGATCATGTGTCACCCTTTTAGACTATTTCAGATTGTTATCCTAATACTAAGACTGGGGTGAAAAACTGGGAAAGAGGTGGGAAATTAAATCAACACACTCCAGCAAGGGCACACAAGAAAATGGTAGAAATTGATGTTATGGGGAATGGCTCAAGAGGTCAAGTGCATGATCCATCAACTGTCAAAATTCTATCAAATTTTCCAGTTGATCACATTCCCTTGGAAATAGTTCTCCCTAGCTGCACAGCTTATGCTCAGTGTTTTGGAATAATTGCTTGTTGTCGGATATCCCAGTTCATGCAGAAATAACAAGACATGCCATGAAAGGAGAGGCAAGAGAAGAAATGCTAGGGAGTGAAGAATTTTGATAATTCACGTACAAAGAAATACCCTAATGTAAAACAGACTACCCCAGCCTTAGTCTCCAAGAAACCCGCTGGCTCAAGCTAATGCCTTCAGCACTTCTGGCTGCTGCCATGGCCCAGAGCCCACCTGGAACTTGGAAAATCAGCTTCCAAGAGCATTTGGAAACCACAATACCGACACATGATGAACAAGTCATAAAGGAAGTCTGACTTTCCTGTGTAGGAGACTCACAAAAGCCAGGGATTCCAACCACTCTTGCTGTATGAATGTCACGTTTGCCCTGCGGTTAGGGGATGTGATTCAAGGACACACACATCATACTGAGATAAAAGAGAAACTAAGATCTGACTTCTCTTTGAAAACCATAATTTCCTACTTCACTACCTTGTGTCAATACATCTGAGCCTGCTGGCTGTAAGTCACTTCCTGTCCTGGTCAAGTTTCATCCCCTTTATGAAGTTTTCAATATCGCTCCTCATTCCCAGGTGCAAACAGGACTTGACCGAAAGTCGTTTTAGATTCAGAATATTGCCCGTAGAGGTCCGGACAATGGCTTTGGAGCGATAATGGTCTTTCCTGTGTCAGCTCTCTTTGTGACACAGATCACACACATACACCCTGCTTCGCTCACAGACAGACCTGTAGATCTAATGACAGCATCTAGGTGTCCTGAGTCACCAGAGTCCTCCTAACTGTGCAGGCTATGACCACTTGGCAACATCACTGCATGCCGGAAGTGAGTCTCTGACAGCAGGGAATACGCTGACATTTAAGAAGATGGCATTTCCTGACACTGCTCTTTGGTTAACTTAAAAAGGTTAATTCACAAATGAGCAAGAAGTGGCAGATCGGAACCTTCCTCTTACCTGTGAAGCTCTTTATACTTTAAAATTTTTTGTCTTATTCCCTTTTTTATTCACTATATTTTTTTTTAAATCACAGTATGAGGACTATTGACTGACTATGAATTATTCTATTTAAAAAATCCAATCTAAGGTCCTGGGAAAGACGACTTAGTGGTTAAAAGCACTTATTGCTCTTATAAAGGACCTGGGTTCTATTTCCAGCACCCACATGATCTCTCCAATCTCAGGAGACCCAACATCCTTTTCTGGCCTCCATGGACAGGCACATATGCTCACACATGTGTACTTGTGCATGCACACGTGTGCGCGCACACATTACATAGGTAGTATACACAGAGGCATGTTGACAAAAATCTCATGCACACAAAATAAAAAGAAATAAATCTTTAAAAGTAATCACACAGGCATGGTGGTGTAGACTTTTAATACTAGCAACTCAGGAAGATAAGGCGGGAATATCATCATTTCAAGGATAATTATCAAGAACTTATCTCCAAATTAAAATAAAATTAAGGCCGAAGCTCTAATTTAGGGTTAAGGTGCTTTCCTACCAAGTGTGAAGCTGCAGGCTTAATGTCTGGTGCAGCTAAACAAACAAATATCAGAACAAATCCGATGGCTTTGCATTTAAAAGCAAGCAAAATAAAACAAATGAATGGGGACTCCCAAATCAGGGTCCTTGGTCTACTCTAGATAAGCAGGCAAACTCCATCTCCATCTTCTCATTTATAGCATGAACAGAATAAAATGAGCGAGTCTTCCTAACTGTGAGAAAGGCATGTTGGGAAGCACTCACTGTCATTCTAGACTTTACCAAACCCTTATCGTATGCCCGCATACCACAGGTCACTACAGAGATGGAAGTACTGAAGCTCAAGACCCCTCTTCTGCTTAACATGCAGAGTAGGGACCAGCAGGATTTATACATAGACAGTTATATGGGAATAATACTATAGTAACTGTTCAGTGGACAAGCAGAGCAAGAGGGCTCAGCAATGGGCCCACTGAAATCCCAGCATGGCACGGAAATTTCTCCTGTGATGTGTTGAGCATTTTCACAGTTGGAAAGGGGAAGGGAAGTGTAAAGCTAAGGAAACAGCATGAGCACAGGGGGAAAGAACATGCAGACTGACTTGGCTGCAGGTAGCCTGCTGAAATGAAGGGGAGAAAATGAGGTTATTCCACGATATAGACATTCTTAATACTTGTACTGAGCCAAGAAACAGGGAGTCATCAAATGTTCTTTAGCAAGGAAGAGCAGTGATTTAGAGCAAGAAATCAGAGCACTGTAGTGTGAATGGAGGGGAGAGGACAGAAATCAGGAGTAAACTCAAGAAATCTGGAAAAGCAAGGATCCAGCAGATCACCACGCCAGAGTGGAGGTGAAGTGGCATTGTCTGGGCGAACAGGAATGAGCACACATCCAGGCACGTGGTGGTCTGGGAAATACTTACTATATTACAGGCAGGTTTTGAAATGCCCTCAGTGTCCTCATCTCCTAGAATGTATGCACTTGTATGATACATTTCCTCTGGATTTGGGATGGAGCAAGAGGCCTGCTTTTAACAAACAGAATGTGGTAAAAGTAGTAGGTGTGTTATGAAGACAAGATTACAAAAAAAAGAGATGTGTTTTGTCTCACATTTTTTTCTAGCTCTATTCACGTCCTTGCTCTGCAAACAAAACAAAACAGCTCTCTTCTTGTGACTCGCACGATAGGAAAGCCACGTGGTAAGGAACTGAGAGCTCCCTCCAGCCAAAACCCCATGGGAAACTGAATTCTGTCAGTGTCCCCATGAAACAGGTCTGAAGCTCGTCCAAGAAGATTATAGTCCTGCCTGATACCTTAATTGTAGTTTGTAAGGGCTGACTTCCTGACATACAGAAATGCTGGGATAATAAACATGGATCCTCTTAATCTTCTAAATTCTGGGGCAATTTGTTGTACAGCAGAAGGTGTCTGTAATCTGGATAAGATACTTAATGTGCCAGGCGAGGGGGAGAGTAGGCAACAAATGCTCTTCGAGATTCAAATCTCGGGATCACAGCCCAAAGTTGCACACTCTCTCCTAGGCTGGTGGTTCTCAACCTTCCTGATGCTGTGAACTTTGAAATCAGTTCCTCATGTTGTGGTGACCCCCAACCATAAAATTATCTTTGTTGCTATTTCATAACTGTTACTTTGCTACTGTTATGAATCAAAATATAAGTGCTTTTCTAGGTAGAGGGCTGCCAAGGGGCCACAACCCAAGGTTGAGAACTGCTCTTCTAGGCTTTATTGATTCCAGGGACTTTTCATATAAAGAGATCTCTCTGCCATGTTCTTATCTCACAATTTCCTGGAAGTGACTAAGGAAAGATAATTTTGTTTTCAGTTTCCAATGGTCAGGGAGACAGTCCAGAGGAAAGTAGCAGGAAAACTGTCAGTATGTATACAAGACAAAGTAAAGGCTTCCGTATCCAACACAGGAGAAACACACCTCGCTCCTTTAGACACATCTTCCTCAAGTGTGATTTTGTTTTGCATCAATAATACATTTCTTCAGGACTAAGGAAAGATAAATATGCTCTTTATACAAAATAGGTCATCTACAAATGCATTAACAGTACCGAATGCCTTAATGATAGCTAACAAAACTTTTACTCAGCTGGAAGGTTTGGGGGGGAAACAAAACAAAGCCACATTATCTCCTCATTTATGCTTGAGTTATTGAATTGAACAACAAACCTAATAGCATATCTTTGAATTTGAATAACCCTCATGCTAAATCTCTTTAGCAAGTTTTTATGTTCAGTGTGCTGCTTGTCATTAAGTTCTTTTCAATGATCTTACTGTGAGAAACAGAACAAAACAAGGCACAGTTTCAGAACTGCATCACCATGTAACCTGTAGAACCCTGGGACATACAGTGTCCAAGCAAATAACCATCAGGCATTTTCATGATGATGTCATACAGAACAGTAACACTGTAGCTTGACACCCATTGAGAAGTATGCTCACTACAGTGGCCAAGAGTTCCTTTGCCTGAAACAGCAAATCGGTGAGAAATAAGCTGTTCTGAATCAGGCCTCCTCTTCTTGTAGGGTTTTAATTTAGCTTGGAAAGTGCAAATACGCCTTTGCATTTATCCATGGTTGAGGCAAAATTTCTGTCTGCCTGTATGTACTTTGCCTGTCTTGAGGGAGAGAAAATGTTGTAGTTTGAATCTGAAATGTCCCTTATAAGATCACGCGTTTCAACACTTGGTCTAAGCAGGTGTTGCTGTTTTGAGAGGTTCCAGAACTTTCAGGACTTGGGGAAGAGCCCAAACAAGGGGTCATTGAGATCTACTTCAGGTTCTGCTACTAACCCTCTGCTTCCTGATTTGATAAGATGTGAGAAAGTTGTTTCAATTAATAGACAGAGCTGCTGCTGTGCCTACAGACAGCTGCCCAGACTCCAAGTTATCATGCATAGTCCCTAAAACCATGGGCCAAAAGAAACTGTTTGGTCCTCAAGTTGCTTCTGCCAGGTTTCCGTCTGCAGTGATGTGTGAGAGCATAGCCAGGTCCGTTGGTTACATGTCCTTCTAGCTGGCAGATGAGTCAGCAGCTGCCAAAGAGAGGGAAGTTGAGCATGAGCACTCCCTTGTCCACCTGACCACCTTCCTCCTCATTATCTTAGACATCCCATTGACTTCTCGTATTATTAGAGTTCAATATAAATCTATCCTCCTGAAGCTCAGTCATCTTCACATTCTTCTGTGTGTCTCCTAGAACTGTGTCTTGGGCTCATTCATTGCTCTCCACTCTGGTCCGTATCACATCGTCTCTTACTTGGGTTTATAAAACTTCCTAAGTCTCTGTTCTTCCTTTCCATTCTCTTCAGAGTAGCCAAAGCCATCATTCAAAATCTCTTCAGTGGCTTCGTCTCTGTCAGTCTCAGAACAGTGAGGTTTTTTAAGATGGTCTACAAAGTCCATGCCTTTTGCTACAAGTTTATTTACTACTTTTTTTCTTGCAAACTATTCCTTAGTCTCTTTTCCTTGTCTTAACAAAGCAAAAATCCTTCCCTCTCAAAGCTCTGGGGCTTCTGAATTTACCTGCCTGAGCTACAATCCCCCTGATTTCTATGTGGAACTGGCCCTTCAGCACAGGATTTTCCTGAGATTTTCCCCAAAAGCATTTCTCTTTTAGTAGCTACTCCATGGTTATTCCCTATATATTTTCCTTTCATTTCCCTGGGTTCTGGACTCTTCATCAAGTATACTAGTTGAGGTTATTGACACTGTGACAGGATACCACAAATCACCTACACATTTCTTAATCCAATCAAGTTGACAGTCAAGATCAACCACCATATGTTTTAAGATTTGGGAAAAATATCTTTTTTTTTTCTTTTTAGACTTCAGATTCTTCACTAATGAAAGGCAAACATGGGGCTTTCTTCACAATGATACAAATCCATAGATTTGGTGAGTATCTGCAACCTGTCTTCTAAACAGTGTGCCTCACACTGGTGATAATAGGTTCAGGTGAAGGCCTGGCTCAACCCAGTGAGCAGAATGGCTACCATCCCTGCTATAAGCTCATAAGAGTATCTGTGTCATGCCCACAAACTCTCTAAGGCATTTCACTTAAATGGGCCCTTCTAGGGCCATACCCACTGCAATTCTCCCACCAGCAACCACTGCATGGTGAAATACCCAAAGAAAAGTTTACTTTAGATCTCATGTGAGGTGGGATGCAGGTGGCCTCCTGATGTCCCTCCAGTCTGAATGCCTAGGGTTTTGTGAGTACCGAGTTTTTCTTTTAAAGGGAACCTGTGTAGCCAACAGACGGTCTTCCCATCTGGGTAGACTCCACCATACTGGCAGGTTGCCATGGCATTTCTATTTAAACCACATTCTAAGTGGCATGAAAAATGCCAACTCAAAGGAACAACAGACACATACAGGAGCCTGTAAAGCAAAGTAAATTGAGTTACTGGCTTGAGCAATCTTGGAGCAGCCATTCACAGACCCAGAGAAAAGACGCAGCCTCATAATTAGAGGGTAGCTTTCTGAAACTGTGACCCCCCCATCCTCTTTGCTTTTCCTCCGTTCACATCAGGAAGGTGGGAATACCATTTTACTTGGTTCCATAGAACACAGTCCCATCTCTATTAGGGACTGTATCATTGTGTAACCTAATCAGCTAGGTCTGGTCCAACCCAATTCCCTTCTTTTCTTCCTTTCTCACCAATTATGAGCAAAATCAGAGCTAAGGAATTGATGTTCAGTTTTGGATTATCCCAGGCTCTAGAAGAACTACTGGATGAGTTTCAGGGCTGTGAGGTTGTGGGGAAGAGTATAAAAGCAGAAAATCCACCCTCCGTAGGTACCTTATGCAGTCTGACTCATTCCTGCCACTGTTTGGAGTATAGTCTTTCCTCGAGAGCCTACTGCTTGACAAAGATTGTGAGGGCTTTTTTTATGCTCACTCTGCTTATTTACTTCATAGATGCTTTTTGAGCTAAGTTCTTTGATTTCATCAAAACCTCAGCAGGGCACTCTCAATCACTTCAAGTGCATTTTCTTGAATGGACCAAAGAGGAGAGAAGAAAGGCAAGGATCTACTCATTAGGCTGCTCCCAACTACATGAACCAATTGTAGCACATGGAACCTCTCCAGGAGTGATGAGTTCAGAAGTAGATGGTTCACTTGGTCATTTTTTTTTGTGTGTGTGTGTGTGTGTGTGTGTGTGTTACATTCTCTTGTAGCCCAGGCTATCTTCAGACTCATTATGTAACCATGACTATCCTTGAACTATTGCTCCACCAGCCTCCACATTTCATGTGCACCAACACACTCGGTGGCTTGATTACTATACAGAATGCATTATGTTATTATGTTCTGTGGGCTGAAAACTTCTGCACTGAAAGGACATTCTGATTCATTTAATTTTGAGCAGGCTGGTGATTATCATTATAGATGCCTCTTTTCCTACAACCTAGTTAAACCAGGTACATTCTTTATAAGTAGTTTTTCTTTTTCTCTCACAGACAATTAGTAACGATCTTTACTTTATAGTAGGTATAAAATGATACATTCCTTTCTAATCCTGTCCCAGTATCTGACAATGCTAATAATGCCAAGAGTTTTTCCCAACAGGGTTATGAGTAGTGATGTCAGATGGCTATCAGAGGACATCATACAGTGGACACAGGAGTTTAGTTTGCTCTGCTGAAGGCCAGCTCCTAAGAAGCTCCTGTGTAACCAGACAGAAATGTGCCATTTGGCCCAATTTCAGTATGGCGGCCCTCTGGAGTGGATAATCCTGTTTTATTCCCGAGATCTTATAGAGCCTAAGGAAAGGATTGGGGCATAAATGTAGTAGTCAATTAGTTCAAAAGAGCCCCTATGTCAAATAAAAGATTCTTGGGCCAATGGCTGGAGTTCAGTAGGTTTGGGAGTATGTAACCACAGTGATGTTTATTAAACGGAATGTCCATCTCACAGTATTCTCAAAGGTATTTTTTTATTATCTGAAGTTATTGCTTCTCTTTTTTATGCACAATGTCCTATAAAGAAGATATATGTCCACAACCGAGCTTTCAAAGAAGACCATGGGGCCAGCTTCATTTAGAGGGAATGAAGTCAGGCAGTAAATTTGCTGGTCACTCTTTTCATAAGAACAGTATCTTAGTCAGCAGTTGGTCTTTGATGTTCTAACAACAGCACTGGGCCTTGAAGGCAGAGGAGCACACCCATCACACACAAACTCATCTACATTCATTAAACTGTGGAGACCAGCTTGCAGGGCAGCATGTAGTAGGGAATGCAGAGAATGGGCCAGACCCTACACTTTTTTCCCCTGCTTGCTGCTTTCTTGACTCTATTTTTAACTGAGTATGTTATTCACATGGTAATGTACACATATAGCTGAGTAAAATTCATGAACAGAGGCCGCTTGCATAACCAGCATTCAGATCAACAGGGAGATCACAATCAATGTCCAGAGTGAGAAGCCATCCTAGGTACTTTCCTGACAAGGGTGACCTTGGTCCTCCTTCCACCTGTGTCCTCCCTTCTGCCTTCATATCCTCATTTGTCATGGCTCTGATCTTCACATATAGATGGGACTACATAACTGATAGTGTTTTATATCTTGCTGCGTTCACACAGCATTATACGAATAAACCTGCACCTAGCTATTAGTTTTTCATTTTAAGTATGTCCTCTGTTGCCTTCTTGCTCATTCTATCATTCATGGCATTTGGGCTGACTTGAGGCTGGGGTGAGTTTAAAAACGTTATGTCTATTCTTTTCCCAATCTCTAAGTGCACTGACTATGGATACCTCACCAGGGTAGAATTGATGGGGTAGCGGTATGTAGAGATTTTATTTTCAGTTAGTTATTTTGGAAAAACCATTTCCTACAGTGTTTATATCAATATATACTCCCACTAGACCACTGAGTTGCTCAACATTATTACCAATCCTTAGTACCTACAAGGATTATTTTCTTCATTTTATCATTTCAGTGGGATAGTGTAGTGGTTTTACATTTTCAGTGATCATACATCCCTTTATAAGTTGTTTCTTTTGGGGGGTGGAGGGGTGGATGGGGGATGTCATTATGGTAGAGTGCTTGTCTAGTATGTTCTTGGCTTTAGGGTCAGTGACCAGCAGTGTAAAAGAGAAGTCATTTTTTTTACTGCATGTTAGTCAGTAAGTCTGTGATGACTACCAAAGGAATGAGTTATGTAAGAAACTTGAGTGATACTGGTTCCAAGTTCATAGTTGAGTCACAAAGAAAGAACAGCTAATGTGTTGTGGAAATCAACAGGTTGTGCTAAATAAATGAGAGATGGTCCATTGAGAAGTAAACAGAACAAAGACAAACTTCTTCAGGGGTACAAGGAAGTCACAGACAGAAAACATAACAGAAAAGAATCTGGAATCAGAGTGGCCCACAGAGTGGTTTTAGATATGAACAAGGTAATGCTGGAACTATGTAACAGGAAACAAGACAACATCATTGTGCCAGGAGTACGTTCTAAAATCTTGGTCACTTGTTCCTGAAAAGACCATGAGAAGGTGAACTTGTGGCATACTGTAGAAAAAGAAACCTGATTCATCACAAGAATAAATCCTTCTGAGTAGTAACAGTAATTAAGAAGTAGAATGTAAACTCACATAGCTGATGGGAAGCCTGCCCCCTTGCTATGCTGGGAAAGGGAAGGTAGGAGAGGGTGCTCCTTCATCAGGGTTAGTCATTTCAGGCTTACATTGCTAGAGATCTGTGGGTGATGAATAACATATTTGTGGGCACATTTCCATTCCCATAATGTAGTACACTATGTGTAAGCACAGAAAGGGCAGCTATTATGAGGGAAGGTGGAAAGAGGTAGACATGTACATATGTACACCTTGAATCAGAAATGGCACTCACTGGGGTGGAATCCTGTGCCGACAGAGTAGCCTATGAGAGGAAAGATCTGTTTCAGCTCTGCTCCCGTCTATCACGTGTCTAATTTCTCAGGGAAAGAACCCTTTGGGTCTTATCCTTCTCTTCCATCTCACTCTGGCTCCACAGCTACACTGAGCAGCATTACTATACAGCCTTGGAAGATGTCTGGGCTCACTGGAACTTATTTTCCTTGTGTTCATGTGGCAGAAAGGGACATTTCCTTGTTTCATCCCTTTTTATCCCACAGGAGACAACAAAGGCATCAGCACTGGCATGAAGCTTATGGTGAACCTTTCCAATTGAAAACAGCTACACAGACCATCCTGGACCATATCAGTACTAAAGTGTTTTCCTCTGCACAAAGTGCTCACAAGAACATGCTGGGAAATCTTGGTGTCATAACAATTCCCATCCTCAGTTTCTTCTTCTACAAAATGGGGACAGTTTTCATGGGAAATTAGGGGAATATAGGAGGAAACACACAATAAATACCAATCAGTAATACCTGCCATAGTGTAAGTGCTTTGTGTTAGTTTTTGTGTCACCATTATTATCACCATCAGCTTTGAAAATGAAGTTCACATAATAGAGTTCTCTGTTTCCCGACGAGAGAATGAAGTTCAGAGACTTGATGCGATTTTTCCAGGGTCACAGAATTCTCCGTACGACCACCTATGTGCTAAAACTTTACTACGTGGCATGAAAGTCATTACAGCATTATAAATTCCCAGTGATGTAGTTATTTTGTTCAGTTTTACTGAATGGGATGCAGGGGCAAATGCTTTTGCTTAGGGCATACTCTAAGAAACAGAACAGAAATTAGCCACTTTTTGGCAACTCTGTGGGACCCTGTGACTTGATTTGGTTGATGGAGTTTAGCTCAGTCAAGGGGCTAAATTGTGTTCCACACACATGCCTATTTTTTGCCTTCCTGTACATTCTTAACACCAGGAGATAAAGGTTTAGCAGGAATCCAGCTGGACCCAGAGAAGCAGAAGACTCATGGTGCGAATGTAAGCCTAAGCCAGGATTTGCTGGCATACGTGCCCAGGTCTGAACTCTAGCTGACCCACTGGCCAATGAAGCTACAGATGCCTGCTAATTGTTATAGGTTACTAAGTTTTATCTGTAATTAGTCCTGTGTAATGATATTCCACTTGTAGTTTAATAAATAAAGCTTGCCTGAAGACCAGAATGCAAAACAGCCACACAAGTCAGCCATACAGGTCAGGCAGTGGTGGCACACACCTTTAATCCCAGCACTAGAGAGGAATGTAAAATGGGATGAGACAGGAACTCACTCTCTTTCAGTATGAAGATTTCATAGAGGTAAGAGCTCTCTAGTGGCTTGTCTGATTTGCTTTTCTGGTCTTCAGGTTGAACCCCAATATCTGTTTCTGGGTTTTTATTAGTCATGCTGCAATCCTGTAACATTATCAGGGGGTACTTTAATAATATATAACTTATATTAATTGCTTTCTGGGTGTTTACAAGCACACCTCTAGACCCGCGAGTGCTTCTTGAATTGTATTCTGCCTGTGATTAAGCCTGGACCTTGTCAAAGGCAGGTTCTGATTCAGTGATTCTGGTATGCTAGTGCCTGCTGGTCCACAGCATTCTGGGTACAAGGGCTGCAAAGTCATCCTGGGTTTCTCCTGTGGGCTTTTGGGCCATGACTGTTACGGGAGACTGACACACTCCAGGCTGGTCTAACAGGCATCTTGGCCAGATGAACCCATGTTAATATTTCCTTATTCTGTCTTTTGTGATCATCTGTCTTTAAATTCTTATTATTTCTGCTTCTTGGAATTTAAAGCTTCATAGTAATCAATCTGGTTGACAATTCATTCTGTGTTCAAACCCATACTGGACTTTAAGTCCCAACTCAGTTGAGATAGAAAGCCCTCCCCTAGTTTTTTCAATTGTCAACAGGAAATGGGGAGGTTGAGGAGGATGGCACATTTAACAGTAGCAAGCACACAGGAAGTCTGGCCACATTTCTGATGTGTTTTCTGGTTCAGCACCCACCTTTTGTTCCCCATCTTCACTCCACAGGGACCACCAAATCACTATCATCATGTTACCTAGGTAACTGAGCCATTTGGGATTTTGTATTTTGGTTGTCCTAAAAGGAAAGGAAAAGTCTTTCCAAGGACATAGGGTTTCTTTTTTTCTCTCTCAGATTCTTACAACACATCAGAGGTCAAATACTGGTATTTTAATTGAGGAAAATACCTTCTTGGAATTCAACATCCGAACTCTGAAGTTCTTCAAAGGTGTCACAGGACTATTGTAGATCCCAAGCACATTATGCAAGTACATTAAAAATATTGCCATGATTTCTTACAAATTTAAACATGCAACATCCATATGGCCTAATCATTTTCTCCTAAATATATAACCAACAGAAATAAAAGCATATTTATAGAAATATTGACAGTATTTCCATTTTAAAGTTCCCAAATAGGAAACAACTTGAATGTTTTTCAGTGGGCCAATGGATTAGCATACTGTACATGGAGCCATACAATGGAATACTAATTGACAGTAAAAAGGAACACGTATAATTGTCAAATTTATTACATGAGTAAAGAAGCCATATCATGCATGTGAATGTACTCACAAAGAATCCAGGAAATACAAAATGAATCTATAGTGATAGAAAATCAGTCAGTAGCTGCCTAGAACTTTCTAGATATCACAAAGGGGCACAAAAATGTCTAGAAATTAATTACCTTCATGATAGTGATGGTCTCACAGGTGTCTATCTTGTCAAAGTAGTCATGTTAAATAAATATAGTTCATCACTTATCAATTATGTCTCAAAAGGCTATAATTTAGAAAGGAATAGAATGACTATTTCCCTTCTTTTCATTATCATCTCCAGAGGTAGCTTTAAGCTCAAGTATGGTGTGTGTGTGTGTGTGTGTGTATGTGTGTGTATGTGTGTGTGTGTTTTATTCTCATTGTCATGAATATTTTGTTTGGATGTGGTAGAAGATAAAGTAGGAGGTGAACATGGCATTATTTCCATATTCCTGCATCCCTCATGTACATTCTAGTCATACTTTGTTTGAAAATAGATATGTAGAGTCCAGCAGGAAACGGCCTGTATTCTTTTTTTTTTTTTCCAGGTCAGTGCTATTGAATACCTGGAGATTGGATTGCTCTAGGTTGTAAGCTCAGCAGCTCAGGAACCCAGACTTGAAGTCATAAGTTCAGTTTCAGGGTCCCTGCTTCAGTATGTCTTCCAGGAAGAACAGGAAGGATGTTCTCTAATAGAGGAATGTTAGCCACAGATAGCACTTTGTGCAAGATGGTTCGCTTTACTAAGATGGGCAAAGGTCAATGCCAACAGGAGGAAGGAGTCGCTATTCCTCTGTTTTTACTCCTGCTAAGTTTACAGAAATAACTTTCCCCTGACATTGGCTGGTCTATGTTTGGGAGTTGATGCTATTTATCAAGGTATCCTGCCCTGCCCTCTAGGGCATTAGATGACTACCCCACAGAACTCTGAGTAGTTCCTTCTGTCACTCATCCTCTCATTTAAAATAGTAAATGACCACAGGGGTTAATTTTTCAAGGGGGAGTGGGCCAGTCATATTCCTAAGCACCAGAAATGACAAAGTTTTTTTTCCTAATTCTGATCTCTGTTAATGAATTTTCTTATCTGTGGGAAGATATGAGACATTGATTACTGTTACTGCCCATAACGCAGCTCCTTCTGAGGCTTACAAACTTTATTATTGTTTGTTGACAACAAACCGATGTGTCTCATGGAAGCTCGACTCTGTCTTTCCAGTGATGTTCTACACTGGAGCTCTCTAGACAGGAAGTCACCCCAGTGACTAATATTTAGGTGCACAGTATGTCATTTAGTTTTGTTGCTTCCAAAAGCAAACCTGAGATGGCTCCCAGACAAGACTCCCAGAGTTCCTAGTAGGAAAGGAGAAGGCAGAAAGGGAAGGGAAGGGGCATAAGAGCATGTTATCAGGAAAGCAGCTAGCATGGACAATAGTGCTCAGCATGAAGAGGAATGGATTGGCACAGGGTTTGATCTTGCTTCTTGACTAGTACGCACAGAAAAGAGTATATTGTTTTTCTTTTTCATTTTATGCACCTGCGTACATGTATGTGCACCATGTGGGTGCCCTGGTACCCATGGAGGCCAGAAGAATGTCAGATTCATTAGAATTGGAGATACAAATGACTGTGAGCTGCCATGTGGGTGCTGGGAACCAAACCCAAGTCCTCTGCAACACCAGTAATTGTGCTTAACTGTGAAGACATATTTCCATTCCAGAAGACAGTTCAATGAACTATGTATTTCATGTCCACAGCTTTGTTTGAATTTCATACATAAGGCTTTAAAAGATGCAAAATGATACTATACCCCCAACAACATACTCCTTTATCATTTCTTTGAACTCATGGCATGTAATATAAGATTAACCAGATACTTCTGCCTTAGCCCCTAAATAATCTGTTTGGGGGCAAAGGAGTAGGGGGAGTGTGATGGTTTTTCTTGGTTGTCAGCTTGATGACATCTGGGATAAACTAAAAACCCAATCTGCCGGACACACCTCTGAGCAATTTTTAATTACTTGGATCACTTGAGGTAGGATTTATTATATATATGTATGCTATACATATATATGTGTATTTCATTCTATCAGTTTTGTTCCTCTAAAGCAGTGGTTCTCAACCTTCCTAATGCTGTGACCCTTTAATACAGTTCCTCATGTTGTGGTGACCCCAATAATAAATTTATTTTCATTGCTACCATAATTTTGTTACTGTTTTAATTTGTAATCTAAATAACTGTGTTTTCCAATAGTCTTAGGTGACTCTGGTGAAAGGGTTATCTGACCCTCCCCACCACCACCAAAGGGGTCTTAAGTCACATGTTGAGAACTTCTGTTCTAGAGAATCCTGACAGAGTCTTTATTGTCATCAAAGAAATGGACTTGTCACTACCAATCCAGGTTACAAAATGCTGAACCAGGGGTTGGTTGCAAGAGAAGTGTGATCTTAGAAGCCGAGAGGATAAATAACCAAAGAAAGCACTAAAATATCATAAAACAAGCTCAAAGGAAATATGTTAAAGAAACAGATAACTGAAATTGGAGCAGAGAGAGGAATGTTACACAATGATCTTCAGACCTGTATGTAACAATTCTTAGAAAGAGAGCAGGCACCTACTGATGTGAGAAGTCCTTCTGTATATGTACTGCTTTTATTAGTTAATGAATAAAGAAACTACTTTGGCCTGTGATAAGGCAGAGTAGAGCTAGGTGGGAAACCTAAACTGAATGCTGGGAGAAAGAAGGAAGAGTCAGGGAGAAGCCATGTAGCCACCACAGGAGACAGACGCCTCCATGGGAGCCCCCTGAAACTTTGCTGGTAGGACACGACCTTGCGGTGATGCACAGATTAATGGAGATGGCTTAGTTTAGGATATAAGAGCTGGGAAGAAAATACAGTTAAGCTATTGGCCAAACAGTATTGCAAATAATATAGTTTCTGTGTGATTATTTTTGGTCAGAACGAACAAACAGCCTCCAACTACAACTTACCTATGAACCCTATGAACACTGGGGAGCTAAAAAAATGAACATGAATTACATTATAGTTCAAAGTAAGAATGTTGAAAATGAGGATTCAAAATATTTGAATGACACAGAAGATGTTTGATGTTCATTTAGAGGCTTCACACCCCAGATGTAACCTAATTTATTACAGACAATTCTCAAGATATTATCCCATTCCAAAGATCAATATACTTTGATCATGGCTAGAAGAAAAGATTAAGAGCTGCATAAATAGTAGAGCTTTTGTTCAAAAAAATAAATAAAAGTATAGTGTTTCAGCTCAACCTAACCAACCAAGCAACTGTGTTCACCTCTTTTCCTCTTTAAATTATAATGAGATGCCATAAGAAATAGGAAAATCACCTGGGAGGGGAGCAGGCTTCTAATAGACATAATACAACGACAACCAATCAAAAGTGAAATATTTCAGGGTTGAGAATATAGAAGAACAGACTTCAGAAAACGTTGTCCTTGAGAAAAAAGTTCTTTAAGACTGTCAAGAAGAGTTTAATTTTAATTACTAGCTATCTACTCACAAAAAATGAAAACATTTGTCTATGAAAGGAGCTGTGGTAGTAACATGATCTTACCTACACTATAAAAGGGTTTGGAAACTCTCCAAATACCCATTGATGGGGAGTGGATAAACAAAATCATCGAATGATTGCCTGATGGAATATCAAGTAGCACTAAAGAAGGCAAATCTATTGAGACACTTTTTCTAAGAATCTCAAAAATAGTACATTAAGTAAAAGGTAACAGATACATAGAAAAATGTACACAATACAGTTCTATGTGTGTGAGCACTGACAGGCAAAGCTAATCTGTAGTGGTGGGCATCAGGAGATGAACTGTTTACTAAGGTATTGTCATTTGGAAGTCTTCTAGGGTGACAGGAAATGCTATTTTTGATGGTAGCTTTGTGGCCACATACACCTACCAAAAATGTGCTTGAATTCTTGGAATTTGTCCACTTTATTGGATGTAAATCATACTTTTTAAAAAAGACCTTTTCAGTTTCGAGAGAAAGGAAAAGGGAGAGGGAAAACAACAGAAAGAATGGGAAAGGAAGGAAAACAAAGAGAAAGGCAGTAGAGAGATGGGAGAGGATGAAGTAAGCGGAGAAGGGGCTGTAGACTTTGGAGAGAGCCCAAAGACCAGAGTGAAAGCATTGCTTCATTCCGTCCTGGGGTTCAGAGTGCCTGGATGCGACATCTCCACCTGGCAGACACTATGGCAGCTCAGGTATGAGCAGCTGCTGGATAAACCACCTAAGAAGATGCAGCCAGGCATGTTTTCAAAGCAAAGGCAAGAGCATGGGAGGTTAAGGAGATATGGAAGA
The DNA here is from genome assembly GCA_001685075.1 of Bramus lutescens. Lineage (NCBI taxonomy): Eukaryota > Metazoa > Chordata > Mammalia > Rodentia > Cricetidae > Bramus > Bramus lutescens. The sequence goes on from LOEQ01003536.1 coordinate 120,786, forward strand.
CAGACCTTGAAATCTCGATGTTAGCTTCACACTTGGATGAGAGTCCCAGAAGAACAGTACATGGATACTGGACATGAACCAAGAAATTTTCTGAACAGAGCACGATCTTGGGGCTTTGGATGGAAAGGGTATATACACCAAATGCTGACAAGGACTCAGAGCCAATCCCTGATTCTAAGCACAACCTGATGAAATTGATGAACATTAAAGAGAAAAATCTTAAAAGTTTCAATTTTGTTTTTCAGTGGGCCAGGGATTCATTACAGTGCTAGAGTCCCTGCCTAGTGTATTTCAAAAGTCAAATGCTAAGAAATGCTATTAAAATTTCCTGTGAAACATGAAATAGTGTAATAAAATAAATAATATCTTCAAAATTCTGAGAGTAAACAATATAACTCAGTCAGTTGCCAAATTGGCACTGCATATAAGAACCAAATAAAGGTGTCTGAAAATGTAAGGTCTTGGAGACTTTTGTAGTTGATAAGTTGTTTATAAAAACACTTTTAAAAGAATGTATTCAGCAACATAAAAATGAAAATATGAGATGTATAAGGCAGCAGATAAAGAATTAAAGACATTTTACCATTAAAGCAAAATAATTCTTGAGAACATAATAAAACTGGCAACCACTGATCACCAGGCATAATAAAAAGGCAAAAGGGGGAAGAGAAAAGAAGAAAAATTCCACTACTAAATAAAAGTTCAAAGAACATAATTTAAAAAAATCTAGAGACAACCTACGGACAAGAGAGAAAAGGAGTCAGAATCCTGTTTCATAGGGGAATGTAAGTTACAAGTACTAACTGATTTTCAGCATTGACAGGAATGTGTGAACAAAATTATGCTTTTAAGAGTTTTAAAGTAGGGCTGGAGAGATGGCTCAGCGGTTAAGAGCATTGCCTGCTCTTCCAA